>JANIIA010000009.1:9507936-9529826 GCA_027478495.1 Erythroxylum alaternifolium | reverse complement strand
TATTTATGTTTTCTTAGACATTAATTTTCGTATCACAACTATCATTCCAGAATTTGGCTTTGCCTTTCTTTCAAGATAGTTTGTCGTTCTTGTTTATCTTTTCATCCAATCAAACAACATTGATTAAAGTCCTAAACGGAATCTAAACGTTCTTGTTCCGTTTATAACTTCCGTTCTGCGTCAGAAGGTGATGAATGAAAAATATCTTTAAGAGTAAGTTTGATTTATATGAGTGATTAATTAAGTCATTGTCTTACCAATGCACTTAGATCTTTTACGAGATTGATGAATTAAGTGTTACGTGCGTACATGAGAAAAGTTGTAGTTATTTATTTTGATGATATTGTAATGTATAATAAGAATTTAGAAGAACATACTTACAGTTTAAGATATATGCTTATTGTACAAAGAAAGGACAATTGTATGCTAATATTAAAAAGTGTACTTTTTGCATAAAAGATTATGTTTTTTATGTTGTTAGTGAAAAAATAATTAAGGTATGTGAGGAAAAGTTGAAAATTAAGTAACGGTTGAGACCTAAACCAATACTTGAGGTAAAATGTTTTTACAAACTGACAAATTATTATAAAAGGCTTTGTAAGGATTAAAATTAATATTGTTGCATCACTTACTAATATTGTTAATAGAAGCGAGCATTTGATGTTATTAAAAAAAAGGTTATGTTTAATGCCTTGGTTAGCTTTACTTAAATTTACTAAAATTTTTTTTGATTGAGTATTATGTTTCAAGAATAATTATTAGATCTATTTTGATTTAATAAAAGAGGCCAATAGACTACTTTAGTGTGAAACTCAATAGGGCAACATTAAAACATCCAACTTAGGATAATGAAATATGTACATCTGTAAGAACATTATAGACATGGCAACATTAAATACAGTCTAAAGAGTTTATTATACATATGACCATAAGTTGTTGAAGCATCTTAAAGTGCTACATAAGATAAATTAATGTCGCATCAGTTGGATGAAATCCATTGAAAATTGTTCACATGTCATTAAGTATACACAAAGTAAGGGAAATGTAGTTTGTCCATGCATTCTCTCAAAGATATGTTCTTTTTACTTCTTCAAATGCGAAGTTGTTGTTTGAATATATGAACAAATTATATGATATTGATAATAACTTTGCTACTATATATTTGGTACGTGAAAAGGGGCATTTGATAAGTTTATAAGTATTACAGGTACTTATTTGATGAAAATCAACTAGGCGTACTAATTGTTTGCTATGCCAAGTTATTTGTGTGTAAGGCATATATTGGGGGCTTGATATGTTAATACTTAAAAATTATGATTTAAAATTTCGAATAAGATTTCAATCTTGTTTGTAAATTTTCTATATTTAACTTTTAAGTCGGTACGATGTGAGTGCAACTATTCAAATAAATATCCATTACATACGTCTAATTAACCAATTACAAGAGATAAAGTTAAGAAATTTAAAAAGACTTCAAACGAGCTGATTCAAGATATATATGTAGATCAAGCTTCAAAAGGCATATTAAAGTTTATTTTGGGAAGGTCATTAAACCCAAAGGAAGATTAAATACTAATTAACATAATTCAAATTAAGGTTGAAGAACATTTAGATACTTAAAACCTATGTTATTAAGCTACTTCAGTGTATCATTATTTATTTAATATTTTAGTATTAATTTTGTTGTTATTAGACCATACTTTACTTTGATTATAAAGTCCAAAACGTGATTAATATGTTTTTGTAACTGGTTGCTAATTTCTTATTTGGATTATGACTTATTATAGGGCTAATATCCAATTTGATTAAGAAAAGCTTTAAAAGTGATACTTTCCTTGTGAGGCTTGACCTTAATCGAAATATTATTCGTAGAGTTCTAATTAAAGTTTTATGACAAAGTCCAAGTTAAAATAGAAGTAGTGGTAAGTTTCTTAATTGAACGAGAAATATAATAGTTTCAATTCAAATAGCATTAGTAGTTAGCGTTTTAATTCAAATAAGAGCCCTTGTTACATTTGTAATTATTCTGGTTAAATTTTCTTCAAAAATTGTATCACAATAATAAAATTGTAAGTGAAAAAGAATAATGATATTCGTTGTAGTATATTTTAAGACGTTAGATATTCAACTTAGTATATTTTAAGCCAATTTATCAATTACACAAGTATTTTATGATCCTAGAAAAAGAAGTTCCTAAACTAGGAACTCAATTTAGGCATATTAAAAATTTAAGTTGTTTCCATACGGGACTTAGTCGTGGTGAATTGTGTCATAAGTATCATATGCCGTGAAACTTGATTCCTTAGTTCTTCGACATGCTCATCCACTCTTTTTTCAAATATAGGAATATTTGGCGGGTAATCCTAATGATATTAAGTGGGAGTTGTTCCCGCCATTTTCCCCTATTTATTCATTTCCTCCTCTAGCTTTCGTGCCGCTGAATAGAAAGAAACAAAAGCTAATCCCCCGACTATTGATCCAATTGAATCGGGATAAATTCCGAGTCGACTCGCCGTAACTACGAGTCGTTTTCTAATTTATGCGTTATTATTATGTTAAGAAATAAAACATGCTCTATCGTTGTACCTATACTATACATCTTGTGACTTGTCCAATCTTAAAGCTAGTGGCCCCCGTTTCGTTTTGTGTGGTTGTGATTTATTCCGATTTTTAAAAGGGCGGCTTTGAATACATTTTCTTTATATTTTTATTTTAAGAGCATTTTAACACATTTTCTAATTCTTAAATTATAAATTATAGCATAATTATATATAACAAAATCTATAAATTATATAAAAATATTATATATAATATTACAATATGAATTAAGTATAAGTTAATAGTGATCAACCAATTGAATTAATTAAAATATGAATATATTATATAAAAATAGAATGATAATTAATTTATTGTTAATTAAATTAAATATATAAAAGTGACATGAAACGGGGGTAAATACATCTTACGGAGGATAAGTAGGGGTTTAGATTCGGTAAACTGGGCTTATCTCCATACAATAACCACCTTATCACCCATTTTTGATTCAGGATAAAAATCTCAAAAATTATCGAGTCCAACGAGCCGACTCTTCAACTCGTAAAACTGAGTTCCGAGTCAAGGCAGCCAATGGTGTTCAGTGCTTTGTTAGTAATGCGCAAAAGTTATGAGGCCGTTGTTGTCTCTTATTAGGGCATATCTCTCTCGACTACACATACCCACTCTCACACAAACAAAATTCCCAATCTCTTCTTCGTCGGCGGTTAATTAAATCCTGACTAGGTATTTCTACACTCCTTTTTTTAACACATATACGTGTATTTGTAGTGTTAATATTGTGGTTACCGACGCTCCATCCAAGAAGTTTCGAGGATTGACGTTTGTGATTAGAGTAACTCCCTCGGTCCGGTACGATTTTTGAATGCTGTAATTTGTTAGTCGATTTTT
Organism: Erythroxylum alaternifolium; assembly: GCA_027478495.1. Taxonomy (NCBI): domain Eukaryota; kingdom Viridiplantae; phylum Streptophyta; class Magnoliopsida; order Malpighiales; family Erythroxylaceae; genus Erythroxylum; species Erythroxylum alaternifolium. Next base: position 9,526,382 of record JANIIA010000009.1, on the reverse strand, counting down.
TTGCTTGTTTTGAAGAATAATCTTTTTAGTGGACCTCAGGTTTTATAAAAAATTGTCACTCATCGATTTTGTTTTTGTTTTCTCTTATGTTTTTTACTCGTTTTATAGGGATGCGCGACAGACCTCAAATCGACGCTATATGTGAGCAAATATTGGGGGTTAGAGATAGATAGATAGATAGGTACTTCTGGTTGATTGTGGAAAGACTAGGGATTTATTTTCTAGTGGGTATTGGATTGGGGGTTTTGATCTAAGATCCGAATTCGGTTCGTCAATGGAATCTACGGAGGTAAAGAAGAGAGGTCGAGGGAGGCCAAGGAAACGCAGGCGAGAGGAAGAGGACATTAACAAAGGGTTAGGTAGTTTTATTAAGAAGCAAGTTATCGAACTTACTTGGAAGCCACTTGTGGGTAGATATGTCTTGAAGGAATTTGTGGGTAACGGGATTTTTCTTGGAAAAATAGTGTCCTATGATACTGGATTGTATAGAGTGGATTATGAGGATGGTGATTGTGAGGATTTGGAAGGTGGTGAGTTACGTCAGTTGCTTTTAGGTGATGATGATTTTGACGATGATTTGACTGTTAGAAGAAAGAAATTAGATGAGTTTTTATTGAAAAAGAGTGCACAGAAGAAAGAGTTGGAGAAGAAAACGGAGGATTTGAAAAATGAAGTAGATGGCGTTGAAGGTGGAATAACAGGTGTAAATGAAGTGGTACAAGGTGAGAGTGGTGCAGATTCCTTTAGTGGTTCATTAGAGGATGCACAGGATAGAGATTTGGGACAAGAGGTGGAGACCTCATTGGTCCCACGTCCACATTTACCTCCATCATCGGGAAGTTTAGGTGTTCCCGAGGAGTATGTTACCCATCTTTTCTCAGTATATGCATTTTTGAGGTCATTTAATATCCACCTCTTTTTGAGTCCATTTACTTTGGATGAATTAGTTGGAGCAATTAATTGTTGTGTTAAGAACTCATTGTTGGATTCCATTCATGTTGCTTTGATGCGTGCCTTGAGACGCCATCTTGAGATCATGTCTTCCGAAGGTTCAGAGCTTGGATCAAGATGTTTGAGGTAAATTTGGATATTTGATTGTGGTAACTGGTGCATATGATCTTTTTTTAAACCTGTGATATGGAGGTGAGTAATTTTTAAATAGTGGTATGTTCTGTTAAAATGGGCATTGAAAGAATGAGTGTTTAGTGGCATATGAAAAAGAGTTGTTCCTATTTGCTTGTTTTTCTTTTTCTCGTGTATTGTGATGTTTTAATCTTTTTCTTTTGATGTTGATAGAAATCTTAAGACTGGAATTTACTTTTGTACATGCTTGTCAAATGAATATTGCCTCAGGCCCTTGTCGCGTGATGTATGCTTTGGTCTTTATTTGTACACCAGCACAAATTAGTTATGCTTTTATTTCTACACCTTATATTTTATAACACGTTTGATTTTCCTATGTTTTGCCCTCGGATGTTTATAATTAAGCTGCACCTCCTTCATGCAGGTGCATTGACTGGAGCTTGCTTGATTCGTTTACATGGCCTGCATATTTAATTTATTATTTTACAATAATGGGCTATGTAAAGGGATCTGAATGGGAAGGATTTTATGACCTTTTGAAGAGGGAGTATTATTCCTTACCAGTGGGTAGGAAGTTAATGATTCTGCAGATTTTATGTGATGATGTCTTGGAGTCCTCAGAGTTGCAAGCAGAAATTGGTATGCGTGAAGAGGTAGAATTTGGGATAGATCCTGATACTGTTTTTATGGATATTCCTGAAAATGGACCAAGAACTGTCCATCCCCGATACGCTAAAACTTCTGCTTGTAAGGATCAAGAGGCTATGGAGATTATTGCAGAAAACCGTGGAACTAAGTCTTCTAGCTCTAAATATGGGGGTTTCAGTGCTGGTGTTCCTGATGTTGGTATAGATGGGAATAGTGATGAATGCCGACTCTGTGGGATGGACGGGACCTTAATTTGTTGTGATGGTTGCCCATTGGCATATCATTCAAGATGCATAGGTGTTTCAAAAATGCATATACCAGAGGGGCCATGGTATTGTCCAGAGTGCACAATTAACAAGATGGAACCTGCTATTACAAATGGAACTTCTTTAAGAGGAGCTGACATGTTTGGTGTCGATTTATATCAACAAGTATTCTTGGGAACTTGCAATCACTTACTAGTGTATGTTTTTAGCCTTTTTTTTTGAATTTTCGAGTTAGTTCAAAGCAGTACAACTCGTGAAAATTTACACAATTAACAAAATTATTGGTATTAATTTTTTGTAGAAATCTCTGTTTCACATTTTTGAAGGTTTTTAAGTTCTTACTTTTTTACACTTGTGCCATTATATTCATTATAAACCATACTGTATGTTTGCTTGCTGATTCATTCGTAGTTTTTTTATTTGAAACAAAATTTCAGGGTCAGGTCTTCTGGTAGCAAAGAGTTGAGTGTCAGATATTATAATCAGAAGGATATCCCACAGGTCTTGCAAGCACTTTCTGCCTCAATACCTTATCGATTGACATATATGGAGATGGTTAAGGCAATTGCTGATTATTGGCAAGTCCCACAAACTGCATTCTTACCCTTGAAAGTGACACACGAGGGTCATAATATCTCGTTGGTAAGGGAACATGGAAAATTTGTAGCTCTTCCATCTCCTTGCAATGAAAGCCACAGCATTCCAGATGCCATGGAGGCTGAAAAAGGACCTTGTATAAAAGGAAATAATGCAAATAATGTGCCAGCTTCATTTCCTGCTATGTCTACGGGTTCATCTATTCAAGCCGAGTCACTTTGCATCTTGGGCAACAATGATATGATGAAACTGCACTGTAAAGAGGAACCTAGTAATTCAGTTAACCACCAAAATAATCTGTCTGATGTTGCTCACCAAAGCATTGTTAACAATGTGAAAGCCGAAACATACAACTCAGCAGATGGTGATGGTACTCATATTGAGCATTTGAATGATACTTGTGTACCTGGAATTTTGTCCTCTCAAAACAACAATGGCATTCATGCAGGTTTTAGAAGGTCTGATGGGAATTTAGCTAATTATTACTTGTATATGGGCATATCTTTTAAACCTTATGCCTACATTAATCACTACATGCATGGGAATTTTGCTGCATCTGCCGCTGCTTATTTGGCTGTTCTCTCAACTGAAGAAAGTCGGGGATCTGAGGCCTCTAAATCAGGCAGTGTAAAGAAGGTTGCCTCTGACATTTCCTTGCAACTAAAAGCTTTCTCATCAGTAGCATCTCGATTTTTCTGGCCAACTTCTGAAAGGAAGCTTATAGAGGTGCCAAGGGAGAGGTGTGGGTGGTGTCACTCCTGTAAGCTCTCTGCTAGCAACAAAAGGGGATGTATGTTGAATGCAGCTGCTTCAAATGCCACTAAAGGAGCCATGAAGATCCTCGGTGGTCTTCGACCAATTGTGAATGGAGAGGCTAGTTTGACTAGCATTTCAACTTACATTTTATACATGGGTGAGATTTTGTCTGGTCTTACAGTTGGTCCCTTTCGGAATGCAAGTTACGTAGAACAGTGGCGTAAGAGAGTAGAAGGTGCTTCAACTTGTGCTGCCATTAAGGGCCCCTTGCTTGAAGTAAGTTCATTTGATTTTGCAAATAGTTCAAGTTTTTGCTGTTGCTTCCCTTTATTTAATTGTTGAAATATATAGTTGTATGTTAATTAATGTGTGTTAATCTTTAAAATCAACATCCTTTTTTCATGCAATTTAAATCATGTTGTGTTCATTACTGGAATTTTATGCTTTAAGCAGTACAAGAGATTCACTGTATGAACACAATCTAAATCCATGAGAGTCACAAAAGATGGTCATACTTGGACGTGCTTTGGGACCAATATCCCTTTTGATAAGTCTCAGTTGCACCCTCCCTTGTTTTATCTATCTAGTTAATCAAAATATCATACTCATATTCTTGGAATAAATATCAAATTTTCCTGAATTTTCATTTGTTGCTACAATTTCATGCGTAGCTGCACATTCTTCGATATCACAATGATTGGATGGATTCAGTTGTCTTTTATTGTTATAATTTGTGGCGTAGGTGCTTATTGTTTAGAATCTTAAAGATGGTCCCCATTGCATTGTAATTTTCTCTTTGAAGTCACATTCAAATATTGTTTCAAGAATTATGTTAATTTTCAAATTTATCCTCAATTTGGAATTCTTTTATGTATGATGCATGGCCAGAGCTTCTATGCGTGGATATGGATCATGATGAGAACTTTAATGGTTTTTTTTTTCTGGTTTTGTATTTCATTGCTTTTGCTCTGAAATTCAAATTTGTTTGTTGAAGCTACTTTTCTCTTTCCATTCTTCTCCTAATTCTTGATCGATAATTTTTTTTCACATTTATCTTCTCCTTGACTCAAGCTTCTAAATTTGTTGATGGGTTTTCTTAGTTCCTCTAATATATACTTTCAATGGTCTGATGAGCACTTGCTCAAATTCATTCTTAACACTTCTGGGACTATATCCATAAGGTGCCTCAAAAACTTGTATTCGTTGAGTAACTCTCTATTCCTATATTAACCATCTGGGACTGACAATGTTGGTTCATTCGTATTTTCTATAGTAGTTTGTCAATGAAGATACTTCTAAGTCTTAATTTGGATAAGTGAATGCGATGGTCCCATTATTTTATTACTTGATAATGAGATGCCTGTGCATAGCATTTGAAATCTTGGCATTTCATGAATCAAATTTCATGAACACTCTACTCTGGGCTGATATTACCTCATGGTCTTATTTGCAGCTTGAGCAAAACACCCGCTTTATTGCTCTTTCAGGGGACTGGGTTAAGGCAGTTGATGATTGGTTGGTTGAATCTTCTGGGGCCCAAGCTGCTGGAAACATTGTTGCAACCACGCAAAAACGTGGTCCATGTGGGAAACGCCAGAAAAAAGAATATGTAATATCTGACATTTCTCATGACAACAATGAAAAGTGTTTTGTTTGGTGGCGGGGGGGAAAGTTATCAGAACTTGTCTTCCACAGGGCAATTTTACCTCAGTCAGCTTTGAAAACGGCAGCTCGGCAAGGTAATTTGAGTCTTGTACGAGTCCTTTCCAAGCTTCTTTGCATATGATAAAGTTTGACTTGCATATACTTGTTTTTCTTGATAGTTAGATGATAGTTCTACTTTCTAGCCAGCCTGTTTGTGGCCTTCATCCATTCTGTTGTACAGGGCTTGTTGACTCTGCAGCAGAAAATCCTTTTTTTATATATTTTAAATATGTGGATATATATAGAAAAAGTGAATTTATACTTTGAATTATAGGTGGCTCAAGAAAGATTGCTGGTCTCCAGTACACTGATGATTCTGAGATTCCTAGAAGAAGCAGACAGTTAGTGTGGAGAGCTGAAGTAGAAAGGAGCAAAAATGCATCACAACTTGCACTGCAGGTTTGCTATCTTATGGAACAATAATAATTTATTACCTACATCCTCGTTTCATGTTTTCTCTTGGTCTTGCTGCAAATTTTTTAGTTTATGTTGTTGTATAACTTCTGATAGCCCTATTGGAATTCACTTTCAGGTTAGGTATCTGGACTTGTATGTGAGATGGAGTGATCTTGTTTGTCCTGAGCAGAACCTCCAGGATGGCAAGGGTCCAGAGTCTGAAGCGTCTTTTTTCAGAAATGCAAATATCTGTGATAAGAAACTTGAAGGAGATAAGATTAAGTATGGAGTGATATTTGAGGGTCAAAAACATGTCCCTTCCCGCATCATGAAGAATATAATTGAAATTGAACAAACCAAAGATGGAAAGAACAAATACTGGTTTTATGAAGCTCATGTTCCTCTTTATTTGATCAAAGTGTTTGAAGAAAAGCGAGAAGTAGTAGTCTTGCCCCTGGCTAAGAAATTGACAAACAAATTATCTGAGTTTCAAAAAAGGCAACTGAAGGCCTCTCGTAGAGATATCTTTTTATATCTGGTGCGTAAGAGGGATAAACAGGAGAAATGTTCATGTGCTTCATGTCAACATGATGTTTTACTAAGGTAATTGTTTCACCACATTCACTTTCTTGTTGATTTTGCTTAAAATGATTGCTGCGAGTTAACTATTTTTCTTTTATGGTGCGATATTCAGGATTACAGTAAAGTGCAGTGATTGCCAAGGTAAGCTAGTGCTAACCTTCCATTTTAGCGTCTTATCTTTCTTTAATGGTAAGATTGGAAGTGCCTAATACATTGGCAAAGTAAAAAATGGAGAATTTGTTCTTTGGCGGATCCTGTTATTGGCATTAAACTTGTTTGTTTGTCTGTTTGAGTACTGCTTTTCTGGAAATGCAATTGAAGCAACTATAAACGCTGACTGTTTGAAGGGATAGCTTCTCTTCTGCAATTTTTCAAATTGTTTTCCTCCGTTGTTGATACTAACGGCTTTCTTTCGGTGTATTGTTTTTATTAGGTTATTGTCATCCAAATTGCACTTTGAGTTCAACAACTCATGTAAAGAACAAATCTGAGCACTTGATCACCTGCAAGCAATGTTACAGTGCTAAAACTATAGGCCATTATAAAAGCAGAAATGAATCACCCACCAGCCCCCTTCCCTTGCCAATGCAAGAATGTCAGAACGAGGTGACAGCTATGAAAGGCGCAAAAGCTAGAGTTCATACTCCTTTAGGACCTATCAGAACCCAGAAATGTCGTTCTGGGAATAAACAGATTGCTTCTGCTTCTAGTTTGCAAACAAAAAGGACTAAATCATTCAATCTGGGTCTCATATTTAAGAAGAACGATGAGGATACAGGTGTTGATTTTAGGCGGAAAAATATTCTTTTTAGGGGAAGTTCAGCTGGGACTCCTTCATGTGTTATGTGCAAAAAACCATACAACTCCAATCTCATGTATATTCATTGTGAAACTTGCGATCGTAAGTTTCTATTTCTTTATCATGTTTTGTGAAGCGCATATTTTCCTTGGGTAATGTATACTTGAGCAATTTTTTAAACATACATGTTGCTTTATGCAGATTGGTATCATGCAGAGGCAGTTGAACTCGAGGAGTCCAGACTTTCTGATGTTGTGGGCTTCAAGTGTTGCAGATGTCGTCACGTAAAAAGACCCCGCAAATGTCCTTATGCAGATGACCCTGAAGGTGAGAAGCCAGGACAGAAGTCACAAAAGAAGACATTGAAGCAAGGACATATAGAGGTGGACTCTTACTCTGAAGCCATCACTGAATCTAAGGAGTGCAAGCCGTATGCACCAATGTTTTCTGTGAATGAAGATTTTATACAAGATGATGATCCTTTGCTTTTCTCTCTGTCGAAAGTTGAACAAATTGATGAACAAAATTCAGAAGTAGATTTTGAATGGAGTAATACTGGACAGGGGCCACAAAAGTTACCGGTTAGAAGGCATGGAAAACGTCAAGGAGATGCTGAAGGTATCTCCAACAACATTATTTACCATGATGAACCAACTGGTTCAATTGAGACATCTAACATCATGAACTCGATAGAGGAGTTATCTTGCGTTGGGTGGAATGTTTCCACTAATGGACTTCAAGGTGGGACGCTGATCGACTATGAGGGTATGAGCTATGAAGACATGGAGTTTGAACCACAAACCTATTTCTCATTTACCGAATTGTTGGCACCTGATGACGAGGTTCAACTGGACGGATTGGAAGCTTCTAATGTGTTGAGGAATGGTGAAAATCATTATCGTGCTGTTTCATTGGATGGCAGCGCAGAACAAAATATGATGGTTACATCTAGTGGTCAACCGGAGTCAACAATATCATCCAAATCAAATTTTGATACAACCCCGTGTAAGATATGTTCACACGTGGAACCGCCTCCCAATCTTTTCTGTGAGATTTGTAGATTAGTGATACACAACCATTGTTCCCCTTGGGATGAGTATTTGCCGCCAGAAGGCTGTTGGAAGTGTGGAAATTGCCGAGAGTGGCGTTAGCTTTGATTATTGTATGTTGTCTGGATTTGATCTGTTCGAGTCTGGGAGCGATATCTAAGGTTGTAAACTGAATGAAAATCTAGAATTAAGCAACGGTGTAAATAGGGTTCTTGGTTTGAGGAAAGGGGAAAGGCCTTTCATCTGTCAAAACGGGAGATGATTTTAAAAAGACGGCTCGAACGCCTTCTCATGTGGATTTGGGTGAGCACACGAGGCCTCGAATGGAACAGACTCGAGTGTCCTGGAATCATAGTAACGCTACTTTTTCCTTGTTTGGATAAGTTTTGTCTTCTGGTATCGATCGGACTCGTGCTTAGAAGGATCATTTTCTAAGTTGTCTCCCTCGGAAATGGTGAATCATTTCATGAGCATAATCATTCACCTTTCAAGCTTAAATTTTTATCTTTTAATTGGAGGATAAGCAGTTATTTTTGGATGTGCTTATCTGACTGATTTGGTTAGTGTAAATGGGAAATTCCTTTTCTCGGTTTGCAACTTAAAACCGCGCTTGACGCTACTGTTCATGAGCTTGATGGATGAGAAAAATGATCACTGCTCAAACTTACAAGAGGACAAAAATGTTCAGGCATTTTAACTTCGGACTGGAACAGTCCGGGAACTCTGATATGTTGACTTATTGCAAAAGGAAGGATCACAAAAGTCGAGATAAAAGATGGGGGTCTTTTGTTTCTTTGGCGTTTTAGTTGTGATTAAGTTGCCAATTGCATAAGCGGTTAATCGAAAAAACATAAAGTGCTGGGTAAAGCAAATGAATGGCATTTTACTGTTTCATTCCAATGCATTGACAAACAAATAATACAAACTATTACAAGCTCCCTCTATTTCATGTAAATAACTACAAAAGCTGTAGAGTTTCTTACTACGGAAATCAATCCACTAAGACTGGGAGAGTAAACGCATAAAGGAAAAATGTAAAATACAATCAAAAGGGGGAAAAGAAAACCCTCACCCAATTCCGAAAGAAAGAAATATAAAAGAAAAATAACTCAGCTAAAGCACGTTACAATTGTGCAAAAAATAATTATCAAAATCCCGACCAACCCTGCAGGGAAACCATCAATCTCTTTATGCTGATCACAAGTTAGCTCACTCGATTCCGCCAGCCCTAGCATCCTGAATTTCCCAACCACCGGTTTAACGTTATTCGAGTGAAAGGGGGGCAGGCCAGTTGTATAAATCAGGTAGGCTTTACAAGTATACAATCAACAAATTTTCACATAAATCTCCTTCACTTGATCACAGCAATCCAGCTAGAATAGCCCCAGGATCATTGGAAGGTGTAGGTGGAGTTGGTTGCAGTACTGGAGGTGCTGGAGCTGGTGCAGGAGCACGTGGTGTCATAGGAACACTAACCAGTTGTTCTTTGATGAATTCTTTCAACCTGCAAATTAAAAGGTCAGAAATACGTGATAAATTGTGGCCAGATAAGTGCATCGGGTCCAGAAGTCAAAATACATACTCGAATGTTAGTACTGGATCTCCAGATGCAACTGTCATTCGCAATTGTGTTCTGTCCGCTGGATCTGTCTCAATTCTGACCTGAAATTTTGTACCAAAAATGTACTCATACTCTAGTGCCGAATTAACCACCAACCAGTGCAGAAGTCGGAGACAGTTAAACACATCAAGCTACTTATGCAGTGACTCCCAGAATAGGACTGGTGAGATTTCAAATAAAAGGAAATAAGCAATCTCTTACCAAGCATAGCATGGCTCGTGTACTCTCTGAATAAAAGGTTGTACATGCAACCAGGTTATTAGGATTTGGATCCTAGATACAAAAAGAAACAGTCAGATTCCATGTTATAGTCCAAAGAAGTGGTCAATCAGGTGAATGAAAAAGACAACTTACAAGCCCTGGACAAACCATTAACCGAAAACTGTTAAATAGGTTTGTCATTTCAACAAGAGGAAGCGGTCTTACACCTCTAACCTGTATGATAATTCAGAAAATTTTACAGAAGGTGTTAGTTGATTCAGAAAATAGCCAAGTAAAAGAATTTATTGACAGGTTGACAACAGCAGATGGATGATTCCATATCCTTGTCAACTATAACTGGATGCGAAGATTACTACTCTGCTCCAAAAACTTTCATGGATGCTTGACATCTTATTTTCTACCAATTTGACTTGCATCGTCATGAAAACACATTGTAAATAGAAATAGTTTAATTAATATGTAAATTTCAGTTGGACTTGTTCTACAGTGGCTAGATCCAGTATAAAGAATCACAAGAACCAGAAATTCTCTTATGATATAACGTAACTAAGAAAAACTTGCATAAAACATGCTGCGTAAGTGAGAAAAACTTGCACAAAACATGCTGCAAAGTACACTTACGACTTCTTGAAGCTTCAGAGGTGGCCCTGAAAGTGATCTCCATTGAGGAAAAAACTCTTCAGCAGACACTGATATAGGCTGGAGAAATTTGTTCAGGACAGCTGGAAGACGAAGTTTCGCGCTGACCTAATTAAAGAAGTGGAAAGTTAACTAAATATGATTTGAAGATTAATATACTGTCCCTGAAGATTAGCATCAAATAACACAAGAATGGCACAGTACCATGTTTGTACCAAACTTGTAGGAGAAGTCAAGTACAGCCACATCCCTGCTTGGACGAAGATTAATTACTTCAAGGGGGCATTGAACCTGTACAACCAAAGAAGAACAATCAGTGAACAAAGAAAGAAAGGTAGTCAGAAATAGTTATGAACTGTTAGCAAATGGCGGAAGCACACTCACCTGTGCCCTGGGAGGAATAGTTTCAGGTACTAATGAAAGTTCCAACTTTAAATGTGCAGGAGGCAATATCAGAGCCTGGACAGAAATAAGAGGAGACGTATTTTTGTTTCCCAAGAAAAGGACGAGACGACCATGATGTGCCCGCCACTCTGCTTTAATCCCAATCTGAAAAACATTCAGGAAGTTACACACTATCTAGGGGAAATTACTCAGATATAGTAAAACCAATTACATAGGCAACATGGTATTGTGTTTTAAATATAGAATCATGAGTAAACTATGATATCAAGTTGGAGAACAATTAAGGACAAAACAAAAGAAAAATAATACCTGAATGAATGGATCCTCATATAAAACACCACTGTCCTTTAAGCATAAAGCATAAAATCTTTCATTAACATTTCCAATTGGCTGAAATCAAAAGAAAATTAGCTAAGTTAAAAGTCAGAACAATGAACTTGGAAACTCCATGCTGATATAAACTGTTGACAGGTTTATCCAACATATAATTTCCTAAATTTGAAGAAATGTCAGACTACAGCTACATCTTTGATCGAGAAGGGAAAGTAAAATGAAAATGGATTCTACAAAAAGATAGCAAGCTACCTGTACAGAACTTGTTTGCTCTCCAACAGGTACAATAGCAGCAACATCTGCTTCAGCCAGAATGCCTTCCACTCCAGATATTGCATTTTTCTCAGATTGGACATCAACTGTTGGAGGACCTTCTATAGCCAACGGACCCAAAAGGTCACCAAGCAGATCTGCTGAAGGAGGTTCAGGATCTGTATTACTCAAAATCCCATTTGGTTGTGCTAAGCCCTGATCTGCTGGAATGTCCTCCTGACAAGACGCATAATGCAACATTAGAAATCCAGGTAATTTGCAAGTTCTCAGCACATGCATAGAGAAGACAAAGATTCGTTTGAGGAAAAACTAACTGCATTGCTAGTCATGTCGGGAACTTTCACTAGACTAAGTTGGCCAACAGGTGATGGTGTCCCATTAGCAGGGCGTTGGTCAGTAACAACCAGTGCATTTGACATTTGCTGCTGCATTCTTGACTTAATAGCACTTTGGTCAGCAATATCTACCTCTGTATCTTCAGCCTTTTTAATCAGTGCAGACTAAATTATACAAAGGCAATATTACAGTTAGAATGACAGTGTGGAGCTGAACTATTTAACATTAACAGAGTTCAGTAACAGACGGGACAATATCCTCAGAATGATACTGTCAAGTGAATGACTTACCTGACGCTCAGGGAATTTAGGCATTTCAGCCAGTATGTCCATTAGGGCTGCACCTTTACTGCTTAATGCAAAATATTCTGTAGCTCGTTGTTGTATCTCAACATCAATGCAGCTCTCATACCTATACAATTGCAATTTTAGTTCAAATAATGCAAAAAATATCAAATACCGAACCTAAAAGCTGAATATATGAGAGATAAATCTCACTTGTTGAATATGGTCCAGATTTGGTTTTGTAGTTCTGGGTCAGGGGGCTGAGTGTGCATCAAGATCTTAGCATAGGATGATAGAAGGATTGGAATCGTTGAAATTCTGAATAAAAATGCACATTTTTTAGGTGTAAACTGACTGCAAACAAATACATTTACTGTGACAAGGACAATAGTTAATTGCTCTTACGATACAGTAGGAAGCTTCTCATGTATGATGCTAAATACTTCCTTTGGACTACATCCAGGGCGTCTAGCCAAAAGATGGCTGTACTCTCCTAGAAGATAAGCGCTGACCTGTAGCATGCATGCATTAGTGCCAAAGTATATTGACCTGAGCCTTTCCTGAAATTTACCTCAGATATTATTAGTAGGACCAATGCATGTTTGTATTAAAAACCCACCTTAACCATTGTCTCATGAACAGCAGGCTTGTCAAGATACTCCCTAGCTTTGGCTGCTGCATAAGGCTGATCAAAATTTCAATTCTAAGATGAGGATTCATCAAATCAGCATAACTACTATCAACTGGATGGACTACGCCTACGGAGTATGCTTATTACTTGTAGGTCTTCGTTGTTCGTAACAAACTGCACAACACGGAACCATATATCATCGCTGACAAAATCTCCTGCCTTGTCAATCAACTGAAGGATGACATCCACATACCTGCAATCAATATAGAAAATGTTACATGCAAATATAACTTATTAGTCATCATCCAACAACATATTAATAATCTTAGTAACAAAACCAAGCTTGACTGACAAATGCCCTGAAATTACATGGAGATTACTAATTGATGAATAGTCACACTACAAAGACTTGTTTAACTTTAAATTCTGAGGACATAAACAGAGTACTAGTGATTCTGCCCATCTTATAAAGCAATCTCTACCAGCTGCACAACGAGCTTAAGCTGCTACAGCAATTACTTTTCTGCTTTGGCACAACAGTGCAAATAGTTGAATATACAATGGGTTGGTCGCCAGAAAGAAGCATTCAATTTTGTCCACAATGATGCAGAAATAAATCAACTAAGATATAGCTGGTTGGACATTGACATCCTCTTAAGAAATTGTTTCACAATTAACTTCTTGATGTCTAAAAGGACCATCAATAAGCATCTGGATTAGTTTCAAGCAGTTATATCTCTCCTTAACCAGCCTCCTGGAAAAACAATTTTGCAAAATTCAGTGAAAAAATTATTTAAGTAACACATCAGGTCATCTCCTGCAAAAGTGGCTAGAACAGCTCAGTTAATCCAACTCCAACATATCCATTAATCTACAGAAAATTTTGTTTCAGAAGTAACATATATTCCTTTAATCCAAAATCATTGTCCTTCTCATTCGTTTTCCAAATGCACCTGCATTTTTCATTGTTCAGAATTATTTCTCATCTATGTCCTAGGCTCATATACCAGTGATCTACAAGTGCTTTGTCCAGTGCCCCATATCTTTCCAGGTAACTGTTCTTACCAAGACAAATCTGGAGCAAATTTCTCTGCCAGAATAGCAGCTTTCAGAGACAATTCTTCACGCATTGCAAACTCTGCTGTGCTGAGATACTGAACATCAGAAAATGTCAGGCACAATAGTCATCTCACTACACTACAATTTCACACAATAAAATATGAAGTTCGTTCATGTAGTACAAGTAATCTACAAATTATTTTTACCTGCAATAGTTCTTCCACTATGTCTTTTGCATTTGAAACATCACACATACCATAAAGTAAATCAAGAGCTCGACGCCGAATACTGTTCGAGTAAACACAAGTCAACAAAAGTAAGTTTGCATCATAATAGTTTGACCAGAACCACAACATATAGCTGATCTAGTCCCATAGTTTTATCCCATGCTTGACTCAAACTACACAATTCTGACTCAAATTAACAGGTAAAATGAAAGAATATTTAATATGAAAGTGGTAATAGCTTCAGAATGGGCAGAAGTAACATCCACCAATAGCAAATCGATGAGCAAGAAACTACACCTGGCATATGGATAAGGACGAGAGAAGATGAAAGTATTATTAACTGTAATATACTTCAAATACCTGATGTCAGGATCTTTCAGTGAGGTTATTATCTGTGCCTGATGCCTTTTAATAATATCTTGGACATCTGTAACCATCAACATCCGAGTCATGTTCTCCTGCAGAAGTCCAACAGTACAAAATAAGGCAATCAGGCAGATATAAAGCAGTAATTACATTGAGACATCAAATATTAACAAGTTACATTTACAGAAGTTTTTTTTAGTTACACACTAAGGTTGGAAAAATGTCACAGAAAAAAGAGTATTTACCCTGACTTACCAAGCCAAGATAACGGATATTTGGTTCACGGACTGCAATGAATTTTCCAAGGAGAGCGACGCACTGAGACATCATCTCTTTTTCAGCATCAAGATGCATCACCTGTAATTGAATGATTGAAATACACCATAGACAACACAGAGCTCATCAAAACGCCCAGAAGAACTTAAATGGATTGAGGATCTATGTGCGAAAACCAGACATAAAATGCAATCAACTAAATTTCTCATTTGTAAAGAAGATGAGTCCATGGCACAAGCTACCTAAACTGAGAGAGACACAAATCATGATTTTCCATATTTTAGTACGTAGAGTTTTCAACTTCTCGTGCATCTATGTGCCTGTGTGTGTGTGGTTTTCCTCTTTCGGAAGGATGGGAGATAAAGGCACCAATCATCCAAATAACAAAAGAAAACTTCGTAAGCACAAAAACTATGAAAGGCGAAGATCAAAGAAATTTTCATATATTTGAAAAGGTCTGTTTTCTTAAAAATTACTAAATTAATAGGATTGCATGATGCTTATCTTCTTAAAAGTAAACAATCCATAGATCTCTAAAAATTCAAATTGTTAGTTGCCAGAAATTGTTGCACATTAGAAAAGGAATGGTGAGGAAAAAACGAAAGGACAAAGAAGCATAAATAGTGTGCACACAAAAAATATATAAATTCAACTAGACAACATATTTCTTACAGTGACACCTTTTCATGGAAAGAGAACTTACAAGAGAAAGTGCCTCAAAGAGAACAGCATGAGATGCATTGTTCTTATTCACATTTTTAACGACATCAGTTCCCATTAATATCCGCTGCAGAACCTGAAAACATGAACTTAGATGTAATTAGAATCAGAAACAAAATATACCATTAAGTTAAATTCATTGAGCAGAGTCTAACCTCAAACAGTGATCTTCTTGTATTAGGATCTTCAGTAGTTGGAAAGTACTGAAGAGCCCTCATTGTTTTTACCTGTGTGTCCAAATGGCAGAATCCATCAAGATACGTAAGTTGTCAACAGTATCATCGACAATGAATTGCTAAACATGTCATTTGAGGAAATAAAGAAGTTACCACTAGAACAATAAGATCCAGATTTAATATGGTAATACATTTCTCCGTGGTAAATTTTAAGAAATAGATAACAAACAAAAACATACAGACCTGAAGCCAAGGTGATGGGATGCCATAATAAGTGTATTCTTGTGGAATATCCTGATTCCTGGCCAGTCGCTCTAATATCTTCACACATTTTGGAAGACAACTCCAATAAGCTTCATGGTTATTTGATACTAAAGCAACAAGAAGACTCATAGAAGATGTCAAAACACCAAGATCACGTTCATCCAAGAGCTGCGCCATGCGATCCGCCCTAGAACATAAAGCAAAGGAGAAGTCAAATTTATACAGGTAAAGTTTGGAACATAATAGTCTCAATGTAGTGATTAAACATACCAGCCATCTACATTTACAACATCAGGGTTTTTTCTAAACAAGCGCAGTAGACATAATGCAGCCTTCTTTCTCACAAGAGGTCTGCAGCTACTAGAAATCTGAAATCCAGTAAAAGGAAAAATAGTGTCAAGATAATATTTTAGGCGGATGCCAGTTAAGCTAACAACGCTATGTCATATCTTACGATTAGCTTCTGAACATCTGGTGCTAATGATTCAGCAAATTCTCTCCCACCAATATTTCCAACCTACAAATTATGACAAAAATTTTATTGCACAGGGTTGAAGTCCCAATGTCCCAAATTCATAATTGTGTCACACTGTAATGTTTTGAATACAAAATTATGTCGTGCAAACTCTAATGAAGCAATATGAATGAGAAAGGAAATGAGAGATGGGACAAGCAAACCTGCAAAGCACACATAAACAAGGAGACAAGGGGCTGACAACAACCTACAAGGTTTCCGCGTGGGTTTTCCTAAATTCGTAATGATCATGCTAGATAATATGAATGTTTCCACTATCACAGCTTCAAAATTTTAAATAAACAACTTTCAAGATTGACAAACAACTTGGGTAACTTTAGAAAACGCAAACAGTGACATTATATTTGATTATAACAGATCATAAAATGATATTCACCAAATCATATTCTACCAATATAGTGGCCCAAAAAAATGTTCTAACAATACAGTGAGAAAAAAAAAAATTTTCTACCAATACAGTGACCAAAACAATGATCTACCAATACCAGAGCATCCCAATTTATAACCAATAGGATCATCAAGGAAATGTCAAGATCAAAACCAGTCTACCAAATGTATCCATACTAATGATAAATAGGAGGTCTTTTGCTTGGGAGAAAAGAACAGCAGACAGCTAGCTTTTGCAATTTAAAACGTACAGTAAACATGATATCTGTAAAACCTAAAATATACCAGTTCATCTAGACATGTAAGAATAAAAAGAGACATACATTGATCATTTTCTACAAAGAAATATCAGATTTTCAACCATTTTATAGGTGATAATTTTCCGTTTACTTCTAAGGGTGCTCTTTGAGAAGGTAGTGACTATAAGTAGAACTTTTGCACTACATTTCAAATAAGACAAGTAGTATCCTAAATCCAAGGAAGCAATTAAAACCAACAGTAGAACCCCAGTTAAACAGTGCACTACAAAGTTGATAACAATGATAATAATACGCAATTACACAAGTAAAACAGGATGACTGCAATACCATTGTCAATGCCAAGCACTGAAAGGTTTCATTTCGACCTATGATATCATTTCGCACAGTATTTATCGCCAATCTCAAAAAATCATGGTTCTCGTTGAGCAAACATGATGTCACTATGTAGCCAACCTGCAGCAATTAGCAGCAAAGAGGTGAAGAATTGGAGCAGTTTGTCCTCATAAACTTGCTAAATACATCAGAAAAAAATTACACACTTAAGTATGGCATGAAAATTCAATTACTAAGCACCAAATGAAGGTTATGCTACATATCTCCAAATGATTAGCTGCTAATGATCTTGAAGGCCTGAACCATAATACAGAATTAGGAGTTTTTCTTATTAGTTTCATAATGCTCAAACATATCACAGACAGCAATCTAATAATGATAATGATGGATTAAAAACTCTTTAACTAACTAGTTTTCATCATGTGATCAAGATAAATCACCATTGGTGTCATCGCCATTAGTTGCATTCTAGGAAGCCATAGAAGAGCAGATGATTAAACAAAACCCAAGTTACCTGCTTTTCTGGATACTTTGGTGCAGATATTAAAGAAACTGCTTCCATGTGACCGAAATCCACATCATAACCCAGCATATAAATATATAGCATTTTCCAAACATATTTCTTCTTTTCATAAGGAGACAAACCCTGATCAACCGAAAAAAAAAAACCTTGTATCAGTAATTGCAAATGAGTTTTCTGGTGAATCCACACAAGAAAAAATGTGCATATAGAGCATGAACAGCTTCAATGTCTTAAAACCTAACATAAAGAGCATGAAAACTTTACAAAGAGGATTGTACCAAAGTTATGGAGGTAAGTGGACCACAAAAGACAACTGGAGTAAATGTTCAATCTACTTAAAATGATAGATGAAGAGGACGCCAGAACTTATTGACCTAGCTAGTGATATGGATGCATTGTGGGAAGAACCTACGAGGCAGATAACAGCTACTTACAAAGAGGAGTGTTTTATTAGGAGTCTATTAGAGGAGTGTTTTAGTAGGAGTCTATTAGAGGAGTATTTTATTTTTAGTAGGAAATTATTATTTCTGCACTAGTTTCTGTTATAGTTATGTTAATAAAAACAGCTTAAATAGGAGTTTTTCTAATAGTCCAAAAATAACTTGAATAGGAGTCTTTCTAGGAGTCCTAGTTTAGGTGGAACTTTTATGTTTCTTTGCCTATATAAGGCTATTACGTTATGCAATAAAGTAAGCA
>JANIIA010000009.1:9485043-9507615 GCA_027478495.1 Erythroxylum alaternifolium | reverse complement strand
GGCTGGAGATGGATCAGGGAAACTTGGCTGAACCTGAGGCAATCTTAGCTTCCCGCTTTTCCAAGTCCAAACGCGGCAGTATCCTTCAGTGGCTTATTCGGTGGAGGAACAAAGTAGCAGAGGAGGCAACTTGGGAAGATGTAGAATTCATCACTGGGCAATTCCCTTCCATTCACCTTGAGGACAAGGTGTTAATTGAGGAGGAGGGAACTGTTAGTACCCCTCCTAGTGATCAGCCTGTTAGTGTTAGCAATCAGCCCACTAAACCCATCCAAACCTATATCCGTAGGGGTATGATGAGGAAGGGGGCAAATGCCACATAAACCAGGTTGTTATGAGTTAGTTATGGAGAGAGATTGTAGAGGGGAGGTATGGGGAAAGGCATATAGAGGCATCTGTATAGTGGGGAGGGATTATTATTCATCTTCTGGACAATATAGATATTCTATTGGCCTGGAAGCTATCTTCCAGGAGGTATACTACTACTATCCCTTACTCATTACGTAAATAATCCAGTCTCTACTGATATTCCCTATCAAATATCCTGTTAATCGTGGGGCTGCAATTAACTTAGCAAAAGCATGTGAAAGAAAATTACAATGTATGCAGATGCAATACACCCAAGGGGTAAGAGGCAGTCGAAACACCACCCTATGGCCATCTTCGCAGCTGGACAGTAGTAGTAACAACACCAGCGCGAGTGCAGTCACACCTTTAGGAAGTAAGGTAAACTCGGAGGCTAAAACAACAACCTCTAGTATAGCAAGTACTCTAGCCCCGATGGGAAGACGCTTCACCAGAACAGAAATGATTGAAAGAAGAGAGAAGGGGTTGTGCTACAATTGTGACGAGACTCATTCGGTGGCGCACAAATGTAAGCGACTATTTTGGATTGAGGTGGTAAATTCTGAGGAAAAGGGGAGGAACTAGTGGAGAGAGAACCTGAGATATCTTTGCATACCATCACTAGCATAACCTGAGTTCGAGCTTGAGGGCAAGCTTGATGTCGAAGAGGGGAGTGATGATATGGATGCATTGTGGGAAGAACCTACGAACCAGATAACAGCTACTTGCAAAGAGGAGTGTTTTATTAGGAGTCTATTAGAGGAGTGCTTTAGTAGGAGTCTATTAGAGGAGTATTTTATTTTTAGTAGGAAACTATTATTTCTACACTAGTTTCTTTTATAGTTTATGTTAATAAAAACAACTTAAATAGGAATCTTTCTAAGAGTCCTAAAACAGCTTGAATAGGAGTCTTTCTAGAATTCCTAGTTTAGATGGAACTTTTATGTTTCTTTGCCTATATAAGGCTATTACTTTATGCAATAAAGTAAGCAAGAAGTTATCATAAAAATTAGCTTAGAAGTAGAATAATTTAGTCCAATCTCGACAGGCCTTGTCCTTGACAAGTGCTGCCAGTTTTCATCATCAAAAATAGGTTTTGCGAAGAAGGGAACCAACGTAAATAAGTGAAAAGATATTAACTTTCCTAAGAATCGTCCTTGGACGATCCCAAGCACGAACACATAACAACTAGCCAGTAGAACAACATTAACGGCATAAAGAAAAGAACAAACAGCTCTTCAGTATGAGCACACAGTTAGCAAGTTTAGATTTAAGTAGATATGAATAAAAAAAATTTTCCATAGACAACAGTGATAATTCATTCCAAAGATTTTCTTATTCATTAAATAACTCTAATAAAAAACCTAAAAAAAGGATTTGTGCATTCAATTGCCTCAAACATTAAATCCTTTACATTTAATTTACATTAGAAATTATCAAAAGATAGATGAAAATAAATTTTGAGAAGAAGTAAGCCACAGGAATAAACCTCTCTAAATGGGAGGGCTTTGGATCTTGAACTTGAATATTGAGGGAATTAAAATCATAATTCTACAGTTTAATTTGCAGTAAATATGGATAGTATCTTGATAAAATCGAGTTATAGACAACTGTAGTTCTTTTCACCTAGAATTATAATTAGCATTTGTCAAAAATTACAATGTAATTATTCAAGTTTAATAAGCAAAGATACCATATTTAGAGTGACATGCAAAGAATCCAAATCGAGAATATTGCTACCAATTTTGAATTTTAATTCTGAAGAGCTGAAGACAACCTGCACTAATTATCCAGTTTAATCACGAAACTTTTGACATACAAAGAATGAATTCAAAAAGTAGGAGAGTACATATTATCAGCAATGAACTTGCTTGGTAGTACTAAGAAAAACCCATGATTAGTTACTAAACCATTTGAGCAATATGATTAACCAATGTTAACCTTAACGGTATCATGGTCCTCATAGACATTATCCTTAACCTATTAGAGACATCCAATTGATTGCACTTACTTTAATTACTAGAGGCTTAAAAGGTTAAATATATTGAGAATCGTAATCCAAACCTTACTGTGCCTACTCCCCTAAATCCTTTCAGAACTTAATAAAAATTTTACAGCCAAGAACACAGATATATAGACAAGAAAAATTTTGCACTTATTTTATTACTCAATAATCTGCTTTTCCATCACTTACTCATGAGCCCCCAATATTGAGTTTTTCAGCCACATAAATGAATAGTATCAGCCATCATAGATGCAACCAAAATGTCAGTTTTCAACATACCATATAGAAGCTTCTTGGTGTACCAAAATAAACACCACGGAATTCTTACTTACTATAGTCATAGCTTGTGGTCATCTCCAATCATTCTCCAAATAGGATTATTAGTAGTTAAAAAGTATCCTCATACTTGTTGAGGATCATTTATATTAAGTGTTTCTCCATCCCAATTGCTTGTTGGAGCTTTGCTAACCAATAAAATGTAAAGGACACAAGCAAGTTAAAGGTCCAATATGCCAACAACTCAATTCAAGAGCATGGCCACAATCTTCAACAACTGATCCAATATATTCCAATGTCTTGAAATCAATTACAGTACCAACACTCTGAGCCCAACATTAACTATGTATTCTTACCTGACAAGCAGATTATTAAAATTATATCAGCAAGAAACTAGCATTGTAGATTGCTTGAAATTTACAAGCATCATCAAGTCAAAGGTCCATAACCAGTTCATAGCAGAGTTAAAAGTTTAACACCAAAGAAGCCCAGGTATAACAGTTGAGAGATGATGGGAATAGGAGTAATGGTTTCAGTGATGCTACCCCACGATATCTTGGAAAAGCCTTGCGTTGCAAAAAAAAAAAAAAAGAACATTCTGTTCTCGCTTTGATTCTGAAAGTTTAACATTTGTGCTAACAAGCAACAGATTGGCACAAGCCCTTGGTATCCGCAAACATTATTTTAGTAATTTTCAAAATTTGACCATGGTCTCATTAATTACACTAATCAGCTAGAAATGCCTTTTGGAGCTCCTGCCAATAGTATATTCTTTACTACCAACAACAAAAGCAAGAATTTTCACTGCAACCCATCATTCGTATCCAATCAGCCCCATCAGGGAACGATTTTGGATGTTTAAGCGCTGCCAATCCCCACGGACAACAAGTCCTTGTGAAGGTAAAAGGAAACCAAGATAATATTGAAGATCAGACATCTATGTTCCTTGTGATCCATTCATGAGCAACTCCTCAAGAAAAAAAAACAGAGAGAGAGAGAGAGGGAATCCGTTAAACGAGCTTTCATAGAGAGCTTAAACCCCTGTACTGCTCACTCGTACAAGCTTTGTTGACCTAAATGGCAAATAAAATTCCTCCCAAAGCTGCTCCAATCTCAAAATTATAGAGAACTCATTTGTATCTCTAGCTTAAGACAATTCCTCAACAACTATAGCTTCATAATAACATTACACAGAACATACACGCAAAATTCCAAGTAGGCAAGCTCAGTCGAGTCACCGAAACATTTTCTTCTTAAAATTGAATTGCAACAAAAAAAAAAATCGAAACGAAACAGTTTCAGTTGTTTCTGGAGATTTCAAGGAAAGTTCAGGAACGAAAACTGCTATTATCCAAAGCAAGAACAACAGAATCCAAACACATAGAAACTAAAACGCAAATAGAGAAGAGAAGAGAAACCCTAACCTTCTCGTTCTTGAAGCGAGTACGGACGTTACCCAGCTCTTTATCGACGCGGAGCCTCTCTTGCTCTTTGTTCTGGCAATTACGAACGTCGCTTATGAATACGGACAAACCTCTCATTCCCGAAAGCGCCATTTCCCTATCAGATCCAGCAAGAGAGAGGAACAGACTCTCTCTTTCTCAGCTCCACCAATCACAACCTCTTGCTAATAACTCCAAACAAGCACACAGCCAATGAGATCTAATCAGATGAAAAAATTAACAGCGATCGCAGAGTCTGAAGATCTAAGACTGTAATTATGAGGAAAAAACAGGGATGAGATCGGAGATGGAAAACTTGGTTCTTCAGAGAGAGAAAGAGAGAGTGGTTGAGACCGTAAGAGGAATGGAATGGTCACGGTGGGCTTGAGTAGAAATTTTGGAAAAGCCGTCGGGGCAGTGCGGGAGATGACTTTGAATTTGCATTTTTTAAGTTGCTTCTGTTTTTTTTCCCTTTCACATTCATGTGCTGACTTTTCGAAGTCCTTCCTTACACCTTATTCTACTCAAGTGTCAATTACTATTAAGTCCTACTGTTAACTAATTAATTACCAGTTTAAAAGAGTGTACGGGCATGTTTCTTTCCATTTTTTTCTTATATTTTTTTTGTAATTTTCATAAAAAAGTCCCTAAAACGTATTTGGATGAATATAATTATCATTTCTTATTTTTAAAAATAAAAAATTACAAGAATGTTACGAAAATATAAAAATGTTTTCTTTAATATTTCGGAACAGAATTTCATACGTTTTTGTTTATACTTCTTTTTTTTTATAAACTTTATTTTTTAAAAAAATTTTATCTCTTTTTCTTTCTCTTTTTGTCTGAAATTCATTTCTTTTCTCTTTCTTATTTTTTTTATTCTTTTCTTTTCTCTTACGTCTTTTTTTAGTATAAAAAGCGAAAATTTGGGCTTTTTAATCAGGTAAATTTC
The DNA here is from genome assembly GCA_027478495.1 of Erythroxylum alaternifolium. NCBI lineage: Eukaryota > Viridiplantae > Streptophyta > Magnoliopsida > Malpighiales > Erythroxylaceae > Erythroxylum > Erythroxylum alaternifolium. Next base: position 9,502,595 of record JANIIA010000009.1, on the reverse strand, counting down.
TGCAATTGATTTAATATTCTTCTAATTATCTTATGTTATTTTTCTAATTTTCTTGATTTCTTATTTTCCATCTATGTTTAATTTTTGGGTGTTTCTGATTTTTATTTCTACATTTCTAATTTTCCAATTTGATTGTTTATTGTTCCGTATTTTTTATTTATTTTGACTTTTATGTTTTTACTATTCAGTTTTTCGTTTTTCGTTTTTTTATTTCTACATTTCTATGTTATTAATTTTTCTATTTATATTTTATCTGTGTTTTTGCATTTTTCATTTTTTATTTTATTTAACTTTTCTGTTTCTGCTTTTCCTATTTTTGGTCTCTTCATTACTAGCTTTCTTATTTATCCTCTATTAATACCATACATTGCAACCATATTTTTATTTTTAATTTCTATTACAAATATTAACCAAGCAAATTTTTGTTTTTAATTTTTATGTTACAAATTTAAATCAAACATGTTAATAAAAAAATATAAACCAAAAACTAAAAACTAAAATTAAAAATGACAATAAAAAAACAAACAAAAGTGAAATCCTAAGTTTTGGAGACCCCAGTTTCTCCCGTCCGCAAACCTTCCTCTCTCTTATCCATCATGTCCTTTGATCGTGTTTGTTAACAGGTCCTTCTTTCCTTCATCGCTTGTTTGTAGTTAGCGAAAAAGACAATTTCCACATTTATGTCTTTCTTGCTTTTTCCTCGTGGGATTAATGCATGCATTTTGGCAGCCCATTAATGTAACATAAAAGGCTGCTCTCTGACTCTGAAAGAGTTTGGCGCACCATGTCTATAGGACTATCGCCTATTTAAGTCGCCGGTCGGTTAATAAACTCCAAGGCAGGATGTGTCAATTACAATAACCAAAAGGAAAGGAAAAGCGATGACAAATTTTGGTTTTTGCCAATGTGTACTATAAACCCTCTTGTTGGGATTATATATACTTTTTCCTAGAGGAGCTGATATTTTTTAATTTTCGTTTTAAATAAGGAATAGAGGAAGAGCTGGGGTAGTACTAGCAAGAATCATATCATCCTCATTCAATTGGGTCAACAAACTATTGCACCCCACTCCATTTTGCCCAATCTACAAACTGCATACCGCCATAAATATTGTTGGCAAATCTCACACCCACGGTGAATGCCATTGCAACTGGTGGGGCTCGCTTCGCCGCCGGTGATGCCTCGACTAGTTGCTCCAATCCGTTGATAATTTGGTAGCGAGTGTTGGAAGAAACAGCAAGGAAAACGCCTGATACAAACATAGAACGGGGTCATGTGTTGACAGATGGAAGGTAGTGAAAACACAATATACCTCAATGAGAAGCCTTCTCATATAAACGTAGTTTGATGATTCCCACTATTGTCAAATGCGAAAATCATAAATGAAAAACGACAATCTTAGTATATTCTGTAAACCCCAAACCAGAACTGAATAGAAAATTGCAGACTGTGTGGTCAAAAGTCTAGATCAATGCAATAATTAGATAGTTAAAGAATTATGGAATTCAGGAAAAGATACCTACCCCAAAGAGCAGCACTTTTAACAAGAGGTGGGACGGGAATATCTTCTTCAGATTTCTTTATATTCCTGATGATACGAAAATAACAGTAACCAACATTAAATACAGTACTAAGAAGCTTATACTAAGAGGCTAAACAAGGATAAGAAAACTACACAAATGACCAACTAAATAAGTTTTACCACCGCCTACCTGACAAGGAACTATTCTGAATTCGAGTATCAATAATCTATCCTCAAAAGTGCAACCAAAGATTTCATCAACAATTATGAAATACATAGAAACATACCGTTTTGCAGTCATGATCAAATTAGCAATGCCTTGACCAATAAGTCCACATACGAATCCAACTGAACCATACAATACACCCTGCATTTAGAAAATGCAAAATTCAGAAATAGGAAACACAAAAGTAGTAAAACTACCATGTCGGAATATACCATCATACTAAGTAAGGACTGCAGTTCTAGGATTCCCTTAAAAGATAAAAACATTAGTTACTGCACATAAATTAGATATGTATTACCTTATAGAAGTATGTAGCAACTCGCTGCCTCACAGTGAATTTACATCCTGGCCTTTCTGCTTCAAAGACACTGAAAAGGTAATAACCAGCAATGAGCAACGTAATAAATAAATGAAATTCTGGGTGATATTTGAAACTTTGTAAAACCTTAAGACTGAAGTTGCAGTCATAATTCCTAAAGTCACCACAATCCCGGATAAAAGAAACAGGAAAATATGATGGCAAGCTTTCAAATATTACCTGGCAAAGAGGAGACACCAAAGGGAAATCAAACCAATGAAATCATATCTAAGAGATTTCTGGTTCTAGAAAACTTGACTCACGAAAGATCATAATCGTTTTTTGAATTAAATATATTCGCGTTCAGGGTCATCTTTGCAGCATAATCCAAATCTTTAGCAACTACAATCTGTTTGAGAAACATATTACATTCAAACTGCCGGGAAATTTTGATAACTTTTCCTTACCAAGACAATACTAATTAAACCTAACTTCATTCAACACAAAGCAGCTGACAGGAAAAAGAATGATAAATCAAATTATTTGCAAGCTCTGGCAGTGTGGCTGAGACCTGCTAGGAAGAGCTGCACAAGCCTGGTTCAGACCTTCAAGCAAGCCTCTTGATCTTGGCACAGTGGTTTGTGGTTGCCCAATTCTGGCATAAGGGGCTAACAAGCCAACCAAAGCAATGTCAACCACGATGCCGACCAAAAGATCAGCAGCATATAACTCAAACTCAGACCAGAAGTCCTTCCCTCTTTTCTGAACCTCAGCAAACGTTGCACAGCAAGAATCGATAACTATCTGTAGCATTCCATATTTAAATAAATAAGATTTTTGACAAATCAGGACAAACTGTCTACTTTAAAGTAAGCAATACCTCAGTTCCAACTTTAAAAAGAAAAGAAGGATCAGCCAGCATTCGATTACGCAGCAAACTGCAATATCTCATCAAAAACCCCAATGGCCAAACCGAACCCTGTAGTTATCCCAAACGCATTATTCATACTAAAGTAGACCATCTTCAGGACAAAACTAGTCGTATGAATTCCAGTAAACAAAGAACCTGCAAATCAAGGTAGCGAAGAAGGAACATCTTGCGAATACCAGTAGTCTTGGCGGCTTCCAGCATATCATTGGGAAGGTGAACACCTCGCGCTTCCGTCTCCTTTAAAACTTCCTCCAATCTCATTATTGGCCCAAACTCCTTCTCCTCCCAAGAGTCCCCGCCGTCATCAGAAGAATCTCTACCATCGCCGCCGGCGCCACCTCCGTTGCCACCTGAAAAGTCCTTACCACTACCCCCACCACTGCCATCAGCAAGGTCGAATACCGGAGGCTCCTCCTCAGACAGGCCTTTCCGAGGCATATCATCAGCCGGCGGCGGGACGGAGTCGAAATTGGAACATTTAAGAATAAGAGTGGGAAGAGTGCGTACTTGGCTGTGACCAACTAATGGCAACTGGGAGAGGGTGGGGATGGGGTATACGTCGTCAGAGAAAGTGGTAGGGAGAGAAAGTTTAAGGCTTTGAGAACAAACTGACATTGTGCTTCTCGAACTTTTTATTTTACTTGATGAAGATGATGTGAAGAAGAACACAACAAAAATATGTACGTTCTTTCTATGGTGTCTTGTAATGTTGTTCTGCTGGAGAAAGAGGACCAACTAGGTTTTGCAACTATAACTAAAGCCTCTAAGGCGTGAACTCAAAAGTCTCTTCACTTTGTTGGACTTTGAGTTGTTATTCGATGAGGTCGACACCAGCTGAATACGGAACTGAATGAGCTGGTAGAGTGTTTTAAGTTTTAACGAAGACTTAACAGTTTTAACAAACGTCGCCTGGGGATTTGAACTCTTGCGGGGAAATCGTATGTACTTAGCAGGTACACGCCTTAACCACTCGGCCAAGTCGACGACCCATGGGTATCTGCTTAGAGTTTTTTTTTTTTTAAATTTAAGATGTCATTTTGTATCTTCCCGTCAGGCCAAAGCCATATTTGTCATCTCTAATTCAAATCTTATTTCAACACTTCATACCTGGCAATTCATTTGTTGCTCAAAGTTTAGTGCAGAGTCCCAAGTCTACTACATGTATCGTAGCTTTTCTGGGTTCCAAATCGACTCGATAGCTTAATATGCACGTTCCAACCATTCAAACAAAGGTCAAGCAAATGCGCAGTGGATTTTGTGATTGTGAAATGCTATATAATGAGTGAGATAACTGTACATCAATACATACATTCTTGAAGGGGAAGCAAAGGAATTGAAAATAGACAGCACATATGCTAACTACAGTTTGCAAATCTTCCCTTTGTATGGGAGCTCCATTCTAAATCTGACGTTTTGCTTTCAACCCCAGATTCGGGATGGAGCCTAGAGACTTGCAACTTATTCAAAGACTGCTATGACCTTGTTACTACCACAACATTTTCAGGATACACGGATACACACCCTTTTCTGCCTTCTCTTAATGAAATGCTTAAGAAATCTAACTATAGAAGATTACTTCAATGTAATTTGGAAGAAGCTGCAATCGCGATTCCATTTAACTTGAGACCACTTTGCAACAAAAGATTGAAATTCAACTGCCTTTAGAAAAGTGCCAAATCCTTCTACCAACCATTCCTTGGTTTCCATTGTCCGAAAAACTTTCTATTCTTATTGTTTTCACATGATAGCTATCCAAAGAATGAAAAACTTCTCCGGTGCCTTGACTGTCGGGAAGAGCGTGCTTTCTCTACCGATGCCCTGGGAGTATGCCCAGTGCTGTTAACTATGTCAGGCTGGGCATCCACGGAACCTGGAAGAAGATTGCATCGACTTTTCCGGCTAACCAAGTGAGGGGAACTAAGTGAGCTGTGAGATTTCGTGACCCTCTTCATTTCTTGTTTTATTTTAGTAACCTCTTCTTCCAGTTCCCCAACTCTAGACCTCATATTTTCCATATCAACCTTTAAAACCTGGTTTTCACGCACAACCGAAACCCATCCATCTCTCTGCACAATCTGACCAGCCATGTCGGTTGGAGCAGTCCCTGGACCTCCAGGTGCACTTTCAGTGTCCAAGACATGTAGACAGCTGGCAAGGGCAGTTCTCAGTTGCATCTGTTCAAAGAACAGGACTTGAAGAATGACTCGAATTGGTAGTCTTCCGTTCTGGGAAGCATGCACACAAGCATCAACGGAGAGCTTCTGGTAGTCAATCATGTTGCAGAGTTCTTCCTTCTCTTTCTCTGACAGCCATGGATGTGACTGCACAGTTCTATGACTAATTAGATATGTTTAAGATCAAAGAAATGCTTTCATTTAAGTAGAAGACCAAATAAATCAAACCTTGAAGTATATATCCAGTGCTCTGTATAAACCATCATGTAAGGATCTCGAAGAATCTGGAAGGCCCTCTGCAAGAGAACGTATATTCTTAGGTTTCAAATTAACATCAGAAGCAACCTCTGCAATATAGTTATCGATCAATTTTGCAGCTTTTTGCAGGGGCTGAGAAGACGGTGAAGTTTCCAGATCCAAGGACAATGGAGAAAAAGATGCTAATCTTGATTCCGAACTCGTAAAGTGGCCAATGATCCTTTGCACACAGTCAGTATCATATAAAGCATTGGAATCAGAATAAGTAGGAATTAGAAGGCTGTCTAGGGTTGCCAATTCCAGCTGCATCCCTATTTTCCTCTCTAAAGAGTCCCTACATGTTTGATTGACATCCAATATCAGTGCTGTGCGAAGAAGCCCTAACAAAAATCGGCAAAAGGATTTACCCTTCCTTTCTGGAAGAAGTTTTTCAATTGTTTCGATTAAAACCCTTTGATCGACTGCAGCAGGTGTCAAGCTAAAACTGGCAACTGTTCTTGTTTTTCCACTTTGCCCACAATGCCACCGGGCTAGACCTGGTAGGTACTTCCTTGCATAATACATAATTGCACCAGCAAGACTCTCAGGTCTTATGCCTTTTGTTTTCATGGCAATGATTAATCTCTCAAACAAACCTACAGTGAGGTACGAGATGTCTTCAAACCACCAGTCAGATTCTGTGCTTAGGATTCTTGCTCCCGTGTTTATTCCATTCCACAGGATGCTACCTCCAGGACTCTGTAAACTTCCATACATCATCATGGGCCATCCAAACAAATTAGGATCAGTGCACGCCATCATAGATAAAGCATTCAAACATTTGTTTACTATTTGGAGCCTTTCAGCTCTTTGCATAACTGGCTCGGAACTTTGAAGGGCCAATATACAGTCTTTCCAGTTGCACATTACATTCTTATGGAAGAAATTCTCTGATTTTGAGAGTAAATTCCCCTCTCCATATTCCTCTGTCATTTCAAGGTAGTCTGCTGCACAATACACCGCTACTATGTTTCTTGGGGTCAACTCCATCCGCATGCCATAGCAAAACTTTGCTGCTAGTAAGAAAGTGTCAGGACCACCAGGGAAATCATCGAGGCTTGCCGTTAAAGCCTTTTCAAGCGACTCTTCACAAATGTGTGCTATCTTTCCACATTTTGCCACCAGTGGGAACTACACGGTGATCATATTTGATCAATGCTTAAACAAGGAAACTAGAAGATGAAACATCTATCATTTCTGTAAGAACTATTGCAGCCTAATAAATAATGGAGTCCAATGTTTCGGAAATAAATACAGACCAATTCCACTGGACAAATGCTAAACGCATTGATTACATCAAATGCTAATAAAAGAAATCAGCAAACGGAATGCAGACCATATATCTCAAAGACCGGTAATTCTGGGACTGGAAGGACATAAGCCACATACAAGACCACCCATCTAAAATCACATTTACAATGTAAAACAAATTTCTTAATAAATAATGGATTGCAATGTTTCAGAAATAAATACAGACAAATTCCATAGGAAAAATGCTAAGTGCCTTGATTACATCAAATTCTAATAAAAGAAACTAGCAAACTAAATGCAGACCATATATCTCAAAGACTGGAAATTCTGGAACTGGAAGGACATAAGCCACATACAAGACCACCTATCTAAAATCATATTTACAATGTAAAACAAACAACTATCATTCTTAAAGAGCTTTCTCTTCTTTAAGGGAAACAAAAAGGAAGAATAGTTCATAAAATTTTGTCTTTTCTTTTTCAGCAATTAGATATCAAAAATGATTCACCTGCTCGTTGCTGTATAACTCAGCAGTCATCAAGTTGAGACCAATCTGCAACAAATTCAATATAAACTCTCCCTAAATATGCACCAAATGTAGTAGCCAGAAAGACAACACGCATTATAGTAGTACATGAATATGGCAACCAAAAATCATAATACACGTAGAAAATGAAATTTGCCAAAATCCGCTACTATCTACCATTAGAAACTTTTATAAGCTGCTTAACTAAAAATCTTATTCGATATGCACATTCCTTGTCTATATGGATGCCAAAGAAAGTTCTCCCCAACATCTCCCTCCCTCTCTCTCTCTCTCTCTCTGGATTGCAGAACAGCCAGAGGTCAAGGAAAAGAATATTGAAAAACAAAAAGTTAATGGTTACAGGAGTCTGAAAACCCACATAGCATAAGCAAAGCATATTTGGTCATATTCTACATTTAACCCACATCCCTTTAATTAATGCCTTCACATTGATCTACATTTCAGATATCGTACAAATTCAAACTGGAATGACCCATCAACCCTATACACTCAACTTCAAGAGTTTGAATGTTTTTGGCCTCTATGGCTGTTTTGACCACACAACAACTTGGATCACCAGATTAACTGAAGGATCTGCAATATCTGAAAGTTTGTCAAGTGAATTTGAAAACCAGATTCAGGATACATAAACCCACTGATAGTCTTTCATGGAGAGTCTCTAACAGGTTCTTCTTACAAGTAAAATTACCGTAACATGACCTTAGAAAAAGGTAAAGGCTGATGCCAAAAGTTATATCAATTTGCTGCATTCAATTTTTTCACCGAAATCGCATCTGTTTGAGTCCATTAAATAATAAACAATATTACTGTCATGTTTGAGTTATTATTCTCCCATACGAATATGGTAATTTTTGCCCCATCCTTTCCTTGGTGTATTGGTCTTCTCTTACCATCTAACAGAATCATCACTCTGTCAAACTGTCCACATGAACTGATCACTTAGGTCACTAGCTGACATATATATAAAGATAATCTGCTACTTTGAGGAAACACCAAAGCTAAAAAAATAGCCGACTAAATAGCAGATGAGATTAGAGGGCGACCAAAATTATAACATCACCAGGTTAACAACAGGATCAGGCAAAGTAAATGCACGAATTGATACATCACCATAAATAGATATCGGAAGAAAAATATAATGTAAGTGCGCACATGTGAACTCGCATTAATATATATATGTGGATACATAACTTGAAGTCTGCAAAAGCAGGAACAGGTAAAGCAAACCAGTATTCCTAGATCCGAAATTCTACACGTGGTTTACCATCAGCTTACCTTATGAAGATGGAAGTTCAAGTCATCCACGATAATTGATATATCACTTGGCAACCCTGCATTGCAGAACCTGCCAGACCCACCACATATCGAACTATCAGAGCTAATTCTCTCGAATTCCATAAAGAAAGCAAATTTCAGTAATTAATGACTATCGTGGTCAACAACTACCACTTTTTATTTGAGTCAGACAACTCATAATACGTACTGACTCTGCAAATTTGCCAACAAAATGCGATAGATATTGCTCTAATAGTTCCACGACTGACAAACTACCATGGGGGAATTAGACTCAATTCACCACATCTTCATTCACATCCTCCATCGATTAAAAAAAAAAGAGCCCACAAGATATGTAAGTTGTAATTGGATTTCTTAGATAAATACTTCACATACCAGTCATTGCCCTCTTTGCGAAACCCAGTAACTTTTCCTGCAGGGGCCATGATCAAGCAAGAAAAACAAAGAGAACCCCTTTTCCTAAAAGCTCAATGGGGCACATATAAAACGAATGCCCACAAATGTTCATGACTTCTACATCACGGTTTTTAAAACGGTAGAAAGTATCAGCCAAAGAAAAGAGGCACAAAACATAGGTAGTCTTAACGAGTCAACTGACCGTGTGGGCAAGTAATTGAAGTGGGCCTCTTTTACAGCTAAGGAAAACAACACAAAAATGCAAGCGAGGGATGTAAGTACAAGTGTGTGTGTGTCCACGAAAAAAGCCGAATTTGCATGCCCAGTGAAATCCCCAACAAGAAAGCCACCAACCACAAAGACAAGGGACCATATTACTCTCAATGGACCAAAAAAGAGAACAAATAAAAAGGGAGTATCTCACTGTGACCGTAACAGAGGCCGGAGATTATTAAAAGATTATAAAAAAAAAAAGGCAAACCCAGTTCAGGACACAAAAGCTGGGAGGTGAAAGAAAGTGAAAAGCTTTGATGGATTGATAGTGAAGAAAAGTGAACAAAGCACAAGATATTGGGGCGACGGTAGTAGAAATAATTACGGAAGATTAAAGGTAAGACAGGGACAAAGAAGCATAGGTAATGATAAGAGTGAGTGAAAAAGAAACTTCAAAATTGAAGTTGTCTGACGCTTTTGTCGAACACTTCGCCTGCAATCATGCACGTTAATACGAAACGCGCGCGTTTCGGACGAATGGAACTGTTCCCTTTTTGGAGGTAGCACAACAGAACAGAACAGAACAGTCAATAATAAAAGAAAAGGATTTCAAAAAAGAAAATGAGAAGGGGAGTTTGGAAGAAAGTAAATTGCAGGTCTTTGCAATAGATAGTCTCGTATATTTAGTTACCGTAAAGTTTTAAAAATCGAATACAATGTTAAATTCATAAAATAAGAGATTTAATATTTAAAAATTAATATTAAATTTTCATAAAATTAAAAAATTTAAATTATGTTGTCTTTATTTATTAAAGAATTTAAATTTTAATTAAAATTGTTAAATAAAAATTAATAAAAAATTATTAATTTAAAAACATTGATCGATTAATCAATAAATTATAAACAATTGATTAATTTTAAATAATAAAAGTTATTTAAATGAATTAAATTAAAAAATTAAAAATTAAACTAAAAAATTACACGATTCAAGAATTTTGTAATTACACAATTGAATTTTTTAATCATTTATTGTTGGATTTGAAATGTTTCAAGCTTTTCTTTATTAGACAATTGCGTTTCTAGTTTCAATAAATAAAAGAATAATTGATAATTTACAATGGTGAAATTTTACAAGTACCCGAAGTCAAGCGTCCAGCTTATTAAATTATTCCTTCTTTGTATTTATTTACCGTCTTCAGTCTTATCTCATAGTGACTAACTCCAACCCATCGTAATATCAAATCAAGCAATTATTTTGGAGGCCAACACTCAATGTTAGATGTCCAATGTGACAACTTGTTTGGCATTATTCAATCAAGACCCCAACCATTCATATCTCTTGATCATAGTAAGGATTATTAGATGCTAGAATTGTTCATATTAACTAGTGGAGTTGAAAACGAGATTAATTTTTATTGTACGAGTACGTTTGCACTAGCTGAGGAAAGCCTGTATTATTAGAAGTAGCTATCAATCATCGGTCAGCAGTGACACCTCATTGTTTCCATCAACCTTTTAATATACAGTCTCCATCCACGAAAGTTGGTCCACTTTCTCGTCTAATTACTTTGTCTTCGGTCTCTTCCAAGTAGTCACTGAATACAGTAGAGTTATTGCCTTAGTACGCAGAATTTCTGAAATTAAATCAGTAAAACACATAATCTTATAGGTAAAGGCTTAGATAATCCTACGACTTGCAAATTGGAATTCAGACTCGGTGAAAAAGAAAAGATACGTAAGTTTGCTAGCACACTGGTTCAAACATTTTCTTATTTCAGTGTCACTTTCTCAAGGGAACGAAAAAGTATACATATTTTGCAGAGGTCTAAATAAACATTAAAAAAAAAGAGCAGGTTGCTTTTCCAATCTATGCCATGCCCTACAGAGGACCCAGTTTAGTTAAAATTATATTGAAGGGTTGTCTCAGCCTCAGGAATTGTATTTGTCAGCTGAAATTGACATACGCAGGTAGTTATCGGTCAATTTAAGATACAGTAAAGTATTGTTGAGATGTACATTATAATAAACTATCTGGATGGCTCCAACAGTTTGTGTTATAAAGAAGGGTCTAGTCTTTGGTGGTTCATCGAATAGAAGACTATGTAGTACGTATAGCATTTTCAGCCAAAAAGGAAAAAAAAAAGGTTAAAACTTAAAAGATCAATCTTTATGCTCATAATATCCTTACAAATAAAGTAGTTTTAATTTAATTTGAATTAAATAAATTTAAAAAAATTTAAACTCATTATTATTATGTATAAACATATAAATCCAATTAAATATAAATGATATATTATAAAAATTATGTTCAAGTGATTTTTAAAACAATATGATTTCACTCAAAGCTCAAGTAACTTTAAAATTCTATTCAATAATTTAATCAAGTATATTCAATTAAAAAATGTCATTTTAAAGTCATTTAAATATTTCTAATATATATATACATTACTTAAATTAAAATTTATCCACATTTTTTTACAAATATTAGTTAACATTTTAGATAAATTGGAACCATATTATTCTCTTTAATTAATCTTAAATACTGGATTAAACTAACAAAGGTAAGCACCAAATTATAATTTATCTTGGATTCCCTTTCAGAAAAAATTTCAACGGAGTGGTTGAGAAACTAAAGAAAAGCAAAGCGTTACGGACTGATGAAGACAATCATTTTGATCCACCCTCCATGTTGACCGGACTATAAAAAAGTGAAATCAGAAATTAACATAAAAATTTAAAAATAAGAAATGCAATCTAAATATAATAAAGTTATAAACATTACGAGTTGAGCAGCGTTTGGGAATTTAGGGCCGGGGGAAGATAGTGGTTCAAACTTCGACCACTAAAAGTCATATTTTCATTTGAGTATGTGATTTAACCAATAAAAAGGAGCAAGCAAAGGCTAGTCCGGTTCGAAGCAGATCAAAAGTGTTAGCTGGCCGTCTGAAGACCAGATTCCAAGGCCTTATGCTCCGACCCAAGAACCTAGGCTGCAAAAGCCATTAATCAAGTCAAAGTGATGGGGTAATCTGAATAATTCTAGGACTTGGAAGAATCCAAAGGAAAAGTTATAGGGCGAATTCAATCTGGTAAAACCAACGAATGATTCTAAAACAAGCCTAATGATATCAATAGCTCCTTTATCCACAATTTTGAATAGCCGAATCGGTCAATTACCTTCCTCTTCTGATATTAAATTGCTTCAGCATATCATCTCTCAACAACATAACTGAGAATGAGTTCTTTCTCCTAATAACTAGAATTGCATCATATCCGAATCTTATGTGAATTGATAGCAACCAAAGTTCAAAATACATTTAAAGATCTTTGGAAGTACGATGGCATTCTATGTGCTGTACGTTGAAAACAGAAATGGATTAGCTCCGCTAAACATCCTTCTTTTATCAACGCAAATGGAGAGAGAGAATGAGCGGGAGAGAGCTAGACACATGACACACGCAAGCCTTCTGGTACATCCGGACCCGCCATGTACAAGAACAATATACTTAATGATAAAAAACCAACCACAAATAAACCTCACTTGATGTTCCAATAGTATCAAATAATTCCTTAACACCGTAGCTCACCTCAATAAAATTTTTTCGGACTGTTAAAGTGAAGCTAGAAGGTTTGACCTGCAACAACTAATGGTTTCAGCATTCAAAGTGTAAGACAACAAGGGAATGCATCAATTTTAGAAATGCTCAGACTTACACCCAACGAAAAGAAAGTAAATATTAAACATTTATTCGTAAGTTTGAGTTCTAGTGTAGCCTTAGCTCAAATTTCCAATGTTGCATCAAGAAAACCGTGTTTCTTCGGTGAAATACTAAATTTTACCACAAAATTCATGCTCAGAAAAGACTCTACAGAAAATGAAGAGCTTACAAGCGTTGGATTAATGATTAAGAAACATAAAAGGCTAAGAGGGTCAACAAATCAAATACAACACATTTACCTACCTGGGTTGAAAAAAAAATGGAATGACAGCTTGACATATTACAGCAACAACAAATACTTGCCAAAATAGATCCTACTATCTTCTCAAGATCATACTCCTTAGCTAGAGTGCACCATGGAACTAACCATAACGAAAGACAAAATTCGTTGGGTACATAAAACTCAATTGGGATTTCCTGGAAAAGAATTGGAAGCACCTGTTTGCACAACCAGCCCAGCCAAAAACATCCTTATCAAGTCACTGAATCACCAAACCCGCTCAGCTGGCCGTAGGCTTTGCCATAACCTTCTTAATGGCCTCAGCATATGTATTGTGTTGATACGTCAGGGTTGAGTCTAGCAGATCCCATAAGGATGTCTTGGGGTTCCAACCTGTCGCCAATACAACCAATAAATGAAGTTAACAAAAGGCTACAACAAAGGTATAAAAGATTGAAATATAGCCTATGGAAAAAGGCGCGACCAAGCTGTCTGTTGATGATGGTCATATCTGGGATTCTCTTGTCACTATCATCATATCCCTCCCCATAAAATTCTTTGGAGCTGATGTCAATTGTTGGTACTTCAAATGGAGCTTCTCCACTTACCTTTGAGTAGACCTGGTGACACATTTTAACCTCAGCATTTTCGGGATTGATTAAGAGAAACAATAAACATCTGATCACAATTTTCCCACCTCAGTCATCATTTCAGCAAGCTGTCTAACGGTAACTTCATTGTGAGGGTTGCCAACATTGAAAAGCTGGCCATTGGCCCTGCCTGGATTTTCCTATAAAAAGTATAGCTCTAAGCTACTGCATTATCTAGAGAATGTTTGGAAGCAGAGAGACAAGAATATTATAAACTACATACAATCATCAAGAGAACAGCTTCAATTGCATCTTTAATATAGACAAAAGTTCTCTGAGATTGCCCACCATCCACAAGCTTGAGTGGCTCTCGTCTTAGTAGAGCCTGAAAGAAAGGGAACTGAGAATCAGAACAAGAGCCAACAGGAGTATCACACTAAGCACCAGCTATATACACCTGAAATCAAGTTAAAGGTAATTAAACTAACATTGCTAAAGCAGGCAAGGACCCTGGGTACACCCTCACTTGGACCATCAACACCAGGAATAAAATCCATCCTGGGTCCAATCCAGTTAAAAGGTCTCACAATGGTAAATTCTAATCCGTTTTCAGCACCCTCAGCTGTAATCAGTTCACCAAAGAAGTCAGAATGCGTTATAAGTGTGTTTGTAACAGCCCATCTATAGAAAAGATGATTACCATATATAAGCCTCTCAATCAATTGCTTTGCACAGGCATATGACCACCTTTGCTTTTCAATGGAGCCAAAAATGCAGGGAGAGGCATCTTCTTTCAGAATGTAGTATGCTGGATCCTGTAATAGCATAATACTTGAAATATAAGGCCACCTTACCGCAATAAGTTAAGAAAGGAAAAACAACAATAAACAGTACTAGGAAGATTCATATTCAACAACAGCAAGTCACAATTAATCTCTTCTTAACATCCTCAAATTTCATGTTTGACTAATTGAAGTTAAGTTGCAAAGTCAAAACTAGTTAAGAATGTTGATGCCCAACAAAGTGAATCCCATGATGAAAGACCCAAGTGAAAAATCAACAAAGAAACCTGCACAAGCAACTGAAATTCCGGAGTCTTCACTCCGAAGATTACCAACTTAAATATCCTTCATTAGATAAATCCATCATGCCTAAGCTATCAAAAATAAATAGAAAATGATTTTATTGCTCAAAAGAACATATAAATCTCTTCACCCTAGAATTTTTTTCAAAATTTACAAAATCTGATCCAACTTATAATTTCACACCAGCTATCACAAGTGCTACTGGTATGCAAATACAGTAAACCTAACAGGAATACCATAAAACCACAACCAATTGCAACGAATAGGAACAGTCTTAGATGTAGAACATTTTTTCCAATTTTAAGCATCGAGTCTGGTGATGCAATATCCTGAACTGCATACAGACAACATACATCTCAACACCGAAAATTTACATAAACATCCAAATCAGTTAGGATTTGGTCATATTGAAGAGCATGGATGAGGAGGAAAGGCAACATTGTTGACTACTGTCAAAACCTCAAGAAGTTTTGTAAATCCAAAATTTCGAGCATGCAGGAAAAATGTGGTGATACAGTTCATATTATGAGGAACACCTCTCCAACAACAAATTCTAAAAAGAACTATACAGTCATTCAAACAAATTATGATGCATGTAACCAAATTACCGCAAAAAAGCAAATTTAATCAACTAATAGGCATAAACCAACAAAAGAAACATTATATAGGAAAGGCCTTCCAGAAACAATTTGTTTTAACTGGAAAGTATAGATATAAGATGCTGCAAAAGCAGAGAATTTTGTCTAGAAAAGGAGATCATCGAGTTATTGCAGTAAATGGTTGTGACAAAAATGCATTCCAATACACCTAATATAGTTCTCAATAAATCTTGAGGAATCAACCATACTATTTTTATTCCCACTATGTAAAGACCACCAGATCTTGTCATCAAGAGACTACTACTAAACTAAAACGCAAATTACATAGACAAAAATTAAAAAGAAGAAAGAGAATGATCATAGACAACAATGATGTCGAAGATTTACCTGACGTAGAGGGCTATCTTTAGGAAGAAAGCTCCCTATCGTTTTCCCATACACTTCACAAGTCGAGAAATGAATGAGACGTTTGTTATTCTCCGAACAGTACTTTACCTGATTATAACAATAAACTCAACATCAAATCACATGCATCAACTTCCAAACAACCGTCAAATCGTGTCAAACTCAACTAAAATTGACATAAACACAACAGGATCAAAATCATCAATGAAAGCGAGACACATTGGAAGAGCAAAACAAATAGGTAAAACTATAAGTGCAAGCGTACCACAGGAAGCGCATCGATGAAGTTGCTGTAAATCGTGTCCAACGGACGCGTGTTGTAATCCGCCGGAGTACAAATAGCCGCCAGATTAATGGTCTAAAAACAGAATTCCACCACATTACCGCCAGAAACAATAAAAAAGCCATAAGCAAGAGAGAAAGATACATAAAAAGATTAAGTGGCGGAGGAGAATTTACTAGATCCGCCATCTTGATGAGGCCTTCGAGGCGAGAGTCGTGTTTGATATTGATGCGGTGGAACTGAATCCGGTCGCCCCAAGACAAAGATTCACCTTCTAGAAGGTGCCTGATCTTGTCGTTGTAAACATCTAGGGCCAGGATCTTGTGTGCAGTCTCGCTCAAGATCTTCTCGCAGAGGTGAGAGCCAATGAAGCCTCCGGCACCGATCATACATATGGTCATGGGCTTTATCGACCTTCCGTCCAGATCCAACCTAACCTCGGTCGCCATTGTTATCGTCTCAAATTCAACACCCTCTGTTTCTCTTTATCCTCTCTCTCTCACTACACAGTAACGAGAAATCTGCTATTAACCCCTCTGTTACGCGCGTGTATACATGCAGTGAATGAGGCCGAGTGGCGGTGGTAACAGTGGTGGCAGGGGCTAAAATGCACAGAGGATGCGATATGAGGGAAAGAGAGATTTTCGTAATTTTGTGGGAAATGAGGTTTGGGAGCGGTAAGCATTTAGAGGAGAGAAATGAGGCCGATCTTCGTTTGTGGTTTTGCATTGACCCCACTCACAGACGTTGACACGTGAATCATACTCGCCTTCTTCTGGAGATTTTTGGATGGATCACAAATATAGATTGGTGAATATGTTCGGTTTTGATTTTGTTTTTGTTATAGTTTAGAAGCGTTATTGTAAAAGGTAATTAAATTGGAGAAGGAAGGATAGTTCTGATGCATTTTTAATTTAGTAATCAGGAATCAGATCAGACGCTACGATTGCATAATATATTAATATTAGTAGTCAGCATACCTAGTATAGATTACGATTTTATATCATAATCTTGGATTGAGTAATATAAGATTGTGATCCATCTTCAACTAGTTGACAGATCAGAACAGAATGGTCCGTGTACGTACATTACTTTTCACAGCCATATCTTTTAAATTTATGAAGATTTCAACCTTATAAATAATTATCTCATAACCATTGATAAATTTGTGCTAACTTGCATATTTATACATATTTCAGTCCATACTTTGAGTACATTTGTATAGTTATTTATCACATTTTTTATACTTTTATGGGGGTTTTGTGTGTTTACATATTTCAGGTGAAGCTATTAGAAATAGTGAAAAATGTGACTGATTTGGAGCAAAAGAAATATTGATGAAGTCTAGATGCTGAAGTACGACATGGCAATGTCGTAATTCGTAGCTATGCTGCAGAATTTATAAGTCGACATAATTATGGGCCAGTCATGTTGAAATTTGAGCCCAATGGACAGAATTCACTTTTGAGTGTCGTGATACAACCAGAATAGATTTTGACG
>JANIIA010000009.1:9437121-9447626 GCA_027478495.1 Erythroxylum alaternifolium | reverse complement strand
TAATAATTAATAAAACTTCCTATTTCATCAAATTAAATGTATACTATAAATTTATAATTATTAAAATTACGCATTAACCATAATTTAAATATAATGAAAATATATATTATATATTTTAAAAAAATTAACGCATTTACCAATAGAAAGAAACGTCCTTCGGTAAATTCATAACCCGTTACCGACGGTCCATCAGTTTTTCGTAGGTAATGGTAGAAGGAATTACCGACAGAAGCATATATTTGTCAGTAAAACTTTTAGCAAATATACCAATGGTAGTTTGTTACCATCGGTAAATATGCCGACGGAACAAAACAATCGTCACTAAATGGTACTGACAGTCAGGCACAAAGTAAACCGACAATATCTTTATCCACAGTGAGATAATATAACATCGATAAATTTACCGACGGTATCAAATTTACCGTCGATAAAGTTACTGATAGAATATGCTTTAACCGTTGGTAAGTATTAGCTACGGCTGATTGTACAATGCTTTCGTCTGTCAGAGAATTCCGTCGGTAATTTTTATTACCGATGAAATGATCTTATTTTTCGTCAGTAATTTTCGTCGCAAAAACGCATTTTCCTTGTAGTGTTATGTCATGTCCACTCAAAATAATTTAGAACAATAGAGATTCACTTCATCAATAGGAAGAAAACGAATATGTTTGCACTTTTTACACGGACATCTGATTTTTGGATCATCCATATATGCAAGTTGAGATATGCATAGTCAATAAAAGCTTGAACTGCCTCAACATACTCAAGATTAATAAAACCATCGAGTGTTAATCATCTATACATCTAAGATTTATCAATATTACTCATTTCTGCAAAACTGTTATTTAAAAAAAGTGATTTCATAGTTAGATATAATAATTGTTATGGTAGTATTCATATTAATCTTATAGAACATTTAATTTTTAGTTTACACATTAACTATAACATATGAAGAAAGCATTTTATTATAGCATATGCATAGATTTATGTTATGTCAGATGATAGGGAAATAATTTAAGTTGCATATAATGTCAATTAATTTCAAGTATCTACCGTTCATATCAACCAACTAATGACAATATTTGGAGAGAAATTAATATAATTATATTGTTTCTTCATCTAAGTAGTTATCTAAGCATTACATGATGGAGATGTTTACTTATAGATAAATAAAATCAAGCTTTAGAAACATTAAAGGAAAATCCATTTCAATGGTTAACATGAATAAACATATACATTAAAAAATAAATTTGAAAAAAAGACAACAAAGTTAGTACCTTTATAATCTGGAAATGGAGAAATGAACACTCGGTAGTCAAATAAACCAGCAAAATATGAGTGAAGTAGCACAACTAGTTAAAAGGAAAAAATGCCTAGGATATAAGTTGTAATAAGTCCCTGATAGCAACCAACATAATCTAACCAAAAAGAAATTAACTTCACCTTAACCAATTGAAAAAACAATAGTTGTATGAATAAAATAAAATCATATAGTCATTATTGAAAGAGAGGAAAAACTATTATGATTCATCAAATTGAACTCCAAATGGTTAAGTGGTCTTATTTTAGGTTTGAATCGAATTAGTAAAGTCCTAAACAACTTAATTAAAATGTCCAAGGCATAATCTAAATAGGCCCAAATAGATTACATCATATTCATTCTTTATGTAATTCACTACAAATATCAAAGACTGATAGTAGAGTATCTTACATTATACAGTTGGTAAGGGAGCAGTTCTTCTATTAGGAAATAGAACATAGTTAAACAAGAAGATGGCTTTTACCTGGTTTATACTCGATAAATGAACATCCAATAGAGGGAGAGACCCAAACAAATAGTCCTTCAGCTTTGGGACACTAGAATTCTAAGACCTAGTGCACTAATTGAAATTGAAAAAAGAAAGAAAGTTTAGATTTTGACACCTAATGCACCAATTGAAATTGAAATTGAAAGAAGAAAGAAAGTTTAGATTCTGAAACCTAGTGCACCATTAACAATAGGGTCATTTCACTGAGTAGTAAAGACATCCACATTATAATTCATGCATTTGATCGAAATAAATTTAATAGGTATCCATGTCTAAGTTGGTATATGAAACTTGGCATACTATAAAAGTCACGTATGAAGAAACTATCCAAGCTAAGGAGAGAAAAGTTACATGATTACATATTAATATGTACTTATATAGATAAAGAGTGATCAAAGAGCCTTAAGCGTTAGCTTTAAATTCAATGATATTATAAATTCTCTTAAAGGCTTACTCAAATCTTATATTGATATTGATATGATAGAAAAATTACTTAGGTCTCTATGTAAAGCTTAGAAAACTTAAGAAGGCATAAGAGGGAGAGAGAGCAGGGTGAAAGTTTAAGAAGGCATAAGGACACCAAGAAAGAGAGAAGCATTAATAAGAGTTTCAGGGGGAAGAAGAGGAGTGGGTAGAATGCCATGAATAGGAATAAGTAAGAACAAAGAAAAGGTCAAGATAGGAAAGGTAATGATAACTTAAGTTGCTAATGTAGAGAGGATAAAGAATTTCTAGGTACTATTAAAAAACTAAAATTCCTTTAGATAAAAGATCTTGTAAATAACTTTCTTAAGAAAGAAGGAAATTAATATTCAAATTAAGAAAGAAAAAGACAGAAAATGTTAATAATTATTAGCTCATACTCCAATATATTAAAAATATATTTCAATATAATTAGAAATATTATTAATAATAAAAATGTTGAATAAAATTATATAGTTGCTCACTTTAAAGTGTCATCTTTCAAAGGTTTTAAGATATTACTGTTTTTGATTTATAAGGTGTAAACAACATATTATTTAATGAAATATTTAATTATAACAAAATTCATATATGATATCTCACCTACTATATAGGATAAAATAATTATTAGAAAGAAAATATCTAAATTAACATAGCAATATCAAAATATTAAAACATAGTGAACAAGATAATAAATTTTCTAACTTGAAAAGAATCTTTAAATTGAAAAAAATAGAACAACTAGATTTACAATAAGAAATTTTTTTATGCAAATTAAAAATCACAGCTAAATCAAGAAATATACAACTTATATATTAATAACAAAGTGATACAAATTCAAAGAGATTAAAGAAAAACAATTGCAATTTGGTTTACATGAATATTTTTAGGTCCTATTTTAGTAAAGTAGAGATTTAAACAATTGATCAAAATTTTAATTATTTGTCAAATACTTAACATTAAACATTATTTAGTCACTATTAACAATCTGTATCTAGCTGTACATGTATAATTGGAGGTGAACACATGTTTTCAAATCATTTAAAAATAATTCTTTCCTTTTAAAAGTGACTAATTTAATTAATGAAACAATGTCTAGTTACAAAAGTGTAGCAGTTATAAGGCTAACAAGGGGTGTAAGATTAAGCAAGCCATAAAGGGGAAACGTTAAGGGGCATACAGGAGAATTCCTACTATAAGGTCTAGCTAGCACATATTTCAGGGGACATTTGAAAAGGCATATTCCCAGTAATGGCTTTCATCTTTATCTTATTTTTAAGTTCCATTCGATACCATCTAAACTGACAGATTCATTGGAAAAGATCCTAATGTTCTTGTCATACCATATGTAATATATTAGATCCCCAAAAGTATATTATGAAAAAACACTTGTCAACCTTACAACGAATCTGTAAACTAGAGGCTTAAGGGATAGAGAGTCCTCCTAATTAGTAGTATTGCAATGGGTACTACAAAGACCTTAAAAGTTATCCCAAATGATAAAAGTATAATAACACCTGAAGTATAGATGATCTAAGTCCTCTTTTGCATATGAACATAAAAAACATAATAAATTAGTGATTGGAAACTTAATCCTATCTATAATGCCAAGTTCTCATAAGCAGCGAGTCATAAGATGAAATAATATGAGGGATATGTAGTTGTTTCCTATACAAGTCCGGTCCTAGTTTCTTATCTAGATGACCATGTATTAACCTTTACATGACTTTGAAGTGAATTTTAAGGTCCTATATTTTGTCTAGATGATGGAATCCGATTCTATATAATTTAGTAGATATCAAGGCATATTGTCTATAATACTCTAAAGATGGTTTAACAGCTAAGGAAGATGAAGGAAACCTATAATGATGTGAGAAATCTCTTAGGGAACTTTCGTTAAACACTTGGTACCTTTCTCAAATTCATCCTTAATTTGTTTCAAAACTACTATCTTTTTCCATCATTCATAAATATTAACACAAAACAACAAACAATGACCCATTAACAACTAAAATAAACCCTAATAACTCAATCCATAGTAACAAAACCTATGAATATAAAACCATTTAACAACAAAAATTGAAGCAGAAAAAATAAACCTAAGAGCAGAGTACGGATGACCAACCTCAAGACGGTAAACCTAAGACAATGGAAGCAGTTGGTGGAAGCAAAAATAAAGATGACGGACAACATTGATGGATAAAGAAAATGACAATAGATGAACCTAAGCTGAAAAGAAGAAGACGATAATGAAAGGGGAGGGGGGCTTCAATTTTGAGCATTATTTTCAAAGGAAAATGACATCATTTTCCTTCCAATTTAAAGCACAATACTAACATTGTTTGAATTTACCTACCGATCATTCCATAGGTAAATTATTGATGGAAACACCATTCTGTAAGGAATTTACCTACCAAGATGCCATTCTTCCGTAGGTAATTTCCCTACGAAATGGTGTTTTTATAGGAAAATTACCTATGGAAACTTCACTCTATAGGAGTTTACCTACAAAACTTTATTTTCGTCTGTAAATTACCTACGAAATTTGTTTCCGTTAAGAATGTCCTACAAATTTTTTTGTCTGTAATTTTATATGTAATTTTTACTGAGAACAATTGATACCTATTTTTGTGACTTTCATTATTCTATCCCTAAATTTTGTTGACAAAGTTTTATTGTAAAATTTCCTCCTCTTTTAATGAAATATTTTTTGTGGAAAAATACCTTTTTCCTGACAAATTTACCTACGAAAAGTAATTTTTTTCGCTAATTTACTACAGAATTGTTTTGTAGGGAATTTTCGTCGGTAATTTGCAATTTTCTTGCAGTGATGTGATCAAAAAATTTGTTTTCCAACACTAAAACATAATGGTATTGATTAGGTTTGGTTGTTGGGCGGTGGAAACACACAATAAGGTAAGAATTAGCATAAAAAAACAACATAAATGAATATGCCTAAACTTCTAGTTATTGCGACAAGGTGTGCCTTTATAGATATTCCTAAACTTCCAGTTATTGCCATAGACGTCTTTTACAATAATGCATGAATAGGAGGCTCGACACTATAATCCAATCTTAGGAATATAGTCTCAGCACAATAATAAGGAACAAAGAAACCACCGCCATTATTAGCACTAGATTGAGTCAATGTCTTGGCAAAAGAAATAGGCTTGTCTAGAGACTCAGCTCTTTTGACCCCCCTGAACATCACATCATCACTTTTGCTATTTGCAAATTTGAGAGTAGCTAAGTGGCATCAGGTTAATTTTGGTGTAGGTTTCATCTATTTCTTAACCTGCCATATATTTAGGGCCTATTTAGATGTATGTTAATTAATGGAATGGAATGGAACAGAGCGAAACGGTTTATAATGGAATGGAATGTAATAAAGTAAAACATTGTTTGGGAGGGATGGAAAGATTCATAATGTAATGTAATGAAATATTGTTTGGAAGATAGATGGAATGGAATGAAATGTATAATAAATGACTATTATACCCCTGATATTAAAATGTTTGTTACAAGAGGTTTAACATTATGAATTTAAAACAGAAATCATGTCTAATTAAAAAGTCACGGTTGTGACTTGTTCAAGCTACAACCGTGATAAATAATTTTTTTATATATTTTCTATTTTAAAATAATAAAAGTTTTATTAATTTGTTATTAATTATATAAATTTAATTATTAATTATTTAATAAATTTTATTCTATTATATATGATTTATGTTTAAAAATTATTTATTTATATAGAAATATATACAAACAATTAAAGAATAAATTTTTTATATATTTTCCATTTTTCCTAACAAAAGAAGAAGAGTGTTGAAATTTAAGAAGAGTTAAGCAAATAAATCAAAATTCAACAAGGAAAAAATGATCAATTGAAATAAATGATTATGGAGAAAAGGGGGTTAGGGTTAAAAGAAATAATTGGTATTAAGAAAAATTATTATGGGTATATTAGGTAGTATGTATTTATTAATTTACGTTCCATCATAAACATCCCGAATTGGAGGTTTCCTATTTTCATTGTTTAGGATGGAATGGAATGTAGCATGAAACCCTCCGCTTCTATCCAATTCCGTTCCTTTTTATCATGAAACCCTCAACCAAACGATGGAAGTGTGTTACGTTCCATCCTGTTCCATTACCAACCCCTCATCCAAACAGGGCCTTAATGACCAATATTCGATAAGGGAAGAGAGCAGGAATGCGATAGCTACCAAAATCTACATTCCCTTGAGCGTGCTCTGCTTGACCTAGAGAAAAGTAGAAGACTTTAAGGCCTGTTTGGTTGGATGTTAATTAATGAAGTGGAATGGAAAGGAACGGAACGGAACGATTTATAATAGAATGAAATGTAATATAGTGAAAAGTTATTTGCGAGGGATGGAAGGGTACATAATGTAATGTAATGAAATGTTGTTTGGAAGACTAATGACATGAAATGGAATGTATAATAAATGACTATTATAACCCTGATATTAAAATGACTGTTGCAAGAGGTTTAACTCTATGATTTTAAACCAGAAATCATGTTCAATTAAAAAGTCACGATTCAAGTTTCTATTTTAAAATAATAAAAATTTTAATAAAAGTTTTTATTATTTTATTATTAATTATATACAATTTATTATAAAATATTATTGTTAATTATTTGATAAATTTTATTCTATTATATGTGATTTATATTTTAAAATTATTTATTTATATTTTTATTTATATAGAAATATATATAAACAATTAAAGAATAAATTTTATATATTTTCTATTTTTCATTAATAAAAATTTTATTAAATTTTATTATTTTTCTTAATTATATACAATTTTTAATAATAATATAAAAATATTATTATTAGGGTATAGAGAAATAAAATGAAAATATCATTAATTATATACAATTTTTACTGCTAAACCTTCTCTAATCGCTTTACCGCATAAAATGATATCGAGAATGTAAAAATTCAAAATCAAATTATAAAGCCAAAATTGTTTTGATTAATCATTAATCAGATCCACATTGCCATTCATAATATTAGGATCTAATAATGCCCATATGAGTTGAAATAATGGACTACAAAAGTAAGATATTGCGTCATGACAATTTAGTGGCACTCCACTATACAAACCAAACTATGTTCAAATTTTACACATACAAATCTGGGCATATACTTGTTCATCATGACATTTTTAGGTGAAAAGTCAATGTCATGAGCAAGAATATGGATCATGAAAACAACAATACATGATGGGTAAGTTGTAATTGGTACTCTTTTTGTCATTGATGCCCAGCCCATACAAGCTTCATTACTATATTGCTTGATAAATGCTTCCATGTACTTCAGTGACTACACAAAGAGTAAGAGAAGGGATTGACTAGGGTAAGGAAAACAAAGCTCCTTATTGTATATATATGTTGATAGTTTAGATGAGAAACAAGCATACTGCATCAAGGAGATCCTTGGAACCATATGATGCAATCAATCAAAAACACATGCATATCTAATAGATATAACATGGCAGTCCAATAGCTGGTGAGTTTTATCCATGAATGATCTCTTGAAAAAAGAAGAGGAGTCCTAAAATTTAAGAGTTAGGCAAATAAATCAACATTTAGCAAGGAAAAAATGATCAATTGAAATAAATCAAGTCCATCATTATAATGAATAGAACAATATAAGAGTACACTATAACATGTATAGTTTGTTGCAACAAAGTTTTTGCATAAATACATCCACGTGACATATAACTCTTATGATATATATAAACAGAAATAATCCCTGAAAACTAAAGAGAAATAAAACAATCCCATAAATGAAATGCATATGAATTTATATATCAGTGGCCTCTCAAACAATTTAGATGAGTCAAAAAGAATGCCAGTAAAACTAGCATAAATCACTACACCTGCAAATTTTATTTTACTATAAATATCAAGTATATGACAAAGGAATCTGATTAAAGATGTTATGCTTATGCAAGCTATACTTTTTTACATCACAAGAATGAGCATACCACAAGTTAACGTCAGATCCAGAGAATAATAAACAAAGTATATATTCATCTTAAGATAAAAGCATAGTAGAGCACATTAAACAAAATAGCATAGGAATCTATCTTGTTAACAAAACCTAGGTACTACTCTTTCAAACGTGCTTCTGCTCCTATCCAAACCATTGAGCTTCCAATCCTACCATTTTGCTTTTATTTTGCTGTGATCCATCTCATTTCCATTATGATACACGAAGACTTAATATATAAAACTCAAAGTTGAGTTAAGTATGTGAATGGCAACTAATATTTATTTAGGGAACATCTTTCATATTGATGCTCCACAATCCTAAACATCCCTAATCTAGTACTCACCTTCAGTTTGCAAGAATCACTACACTTAGACATCTCATCAGAAAAAGTTGGATTGTCATTAAGAGAAGCAAAATAACCAAAAACACCTTTCATTAAGTAAATTTCTCATAGAAGTAACAAATTCCAAACTAAATTTATAAAGGTCTTAATAATTTTGGTTTCATTCCTAAGAATGAAAGTTACAAAATCTATGAAGTATTGCAGGTATTGAAATTTAAACATCATTTTAGAAAAGTGTCCCAAGTAAAGAAGTTAGTAGATCATTTTAGGGAAGTAAATTACATGGAAGCTCAAGAACATTTCCATTTACATCATCTTGTTTTGCAAAGCTGCTTAAAGGAGATTTCTTCACAGCACAACCTATAAAAAATGGGAATATAGGGAGGGAGATTGTTCCTTCTGGAAGTGGTGGAAAAGCTCATTTGCATTCTTAGACAATCTAAAAAATCTATATAGCAAAAGAGAAAGCAGAAATGTTAAATTCTATCTTCTAAAAAGTAATCATATAGTGTAATGATGGAGACTACAAAATCACATAAACCCAAATCAGATGGAATTATAATAATGTAGGAAGCAGTAGTCACCTGCTCAGATGATCTACTTAGAGCTGGGGAGATAGACGAATTTGTAGAAACACTAGAACCTAATAGTATATCCTTAAGAATGTCGCTTATTCCAAGAAGAAGTAAAGTTTTGGAACTAATATGGGACCCACTTGCACAAGTAGACAACAGAGGTATCAAACCCTACATGCTTCATGTAAGATAAAAGCAATATAAACATAAGACAACAGAACTCAATAGTAGGGACTGTTTTTACGGTATATGTAGGTGTGCTAAGAGATGCCTGTCCACCACTAGAATTGCTTATGAAAATAAGAGTAGCAGCCTGTGTGAACAGTCCATGATTACATAGTTCATCCAATTTTTCTGGTGATGAAACAAAGGCTTCTGCAATCCAAGTTAAACAAATAGATGCATGCTCCAATACCTACAATGATAGAAAACATCAACTACACGAAAACCAACTACCAAAAAAAATGGTTGTTTACACACAAAATAAAATCTTACTTTTAAATAGTGATACTGAAGAAGATTTGACAATAAACGAACAGCCTCTATGAAAAAATCAACAGCATCTGAAGGGAGTTTCTTGCACATATTTACAGCAATCGACAATGCTACTTATTGGAAGCACAGAATTTAATATAAACGAACTCTACAAAACACTCCCTAATCTTACAGTTCCTTAAAACACACGGCGTAGCTAACATTAGACGAATTCACAAAAATCATTTACCTAGACACCAGTAGAAAAGAAATCCAGGTAAGAGAGTACTGCCATAAGAGCACCAGCTCGTAAGCAAGCTATTAAGTGCTCCTCAGATATCTTCTTCAGTGCTTGCAGAGACTTTTTTAACATAAAACCACAAGTTTTAGTAATAATCCAAGAAAAACTTGCCCAACGATAACAAAGTAATCAACAACTTGCCTGAGCAAAGCATCAAACGGTTAACTGGAAAAATATGAAATTCTATACCAAATTAACCAAACTTTAACCCTAACCTGTTCAGGTAAGTCTATATACTCAATAGTAAGCAACCTCGCGACAAAACACGGAACAACATTTAGATAAGTCACGGCTGTGATTGAGAGTTTTATATGAAATAAAGAGTAACACAAAAAATATGCAACAATAAAACATGCACACCATCATTTATCTACATTGAAAATATTATAAACAAAAATTTAGTTTTATTTAGTTCCCTTAATTACATGGCTTCATGATAAGTTCATCCGCAAAATATACAAAAATATTTGACAAAATGTACACATTAAATAGATGGAAAAGGACTTAATACTAAGT
>JANIIA010000009.1:9350298-9392987 GCA_027478495.1 Erythroxylum alaternifolium | reverse complement strand
TGATTTCTTCTTTAAAAAATAAACCCACACCTTCCTTGTAGAATCATCGATGAAGGTGACATAATACAATGAGCCTGTAAAAGATGGAACTAAAGATGGTCCCTATATATCGGTATAAACCAGCTTTAACTTTTCTCCCTTGGGTGTCTTGCCAATCTTTGCAAAACTAACCTTGTTTTGTTTCCCAAAGATACAATCCTCACATAGGCCGACATTTACACTTTTCAGATCTGGCAGCTTCCCCTTTGACAAAAGTATCTTCATCCATTTCTCGCTCATATGGCCAAGCCTTTGGTGCCATAGGTTTGATTTTCCATCAACATCTGCTGCTGCATTGATATTTTCTAAGTTTGATGTTACATAGAGAGTACCAGTTTTCTTTCCACGGGCAATGACGAGTGCTCCTTTAGTAATCTTCCATTCAAAATCTGAAAAGGTGGTACAATATCCTTCTCCATCAAGCTGTCCTATAGAAATCAAGTTTCTTTTGAGGCCAGGAAAATGTCTTACTTCTTGTAGCTTCCAGGTAGTTCAGTTTGACAACTTTAATTGGATGTCACTTTTTCCCACTATCTTCAAAATTTCATCATCAACTAGATGAACTCTCTCGAAATTACCACTGACATAGTTTTCCATGATTTCTCAGCATGGGGTGGCGTGAAAAGATGCTCATTAATCCAAGATCCATGATTCAATCGGACTGTTGACGCTTAGAATCATAGCATCATCTGTTTCCTCAGTCACATTTACAAATTCCTGTGTGCTGGTATCTTTCTTCGATGCTTGACAATCCTTCTTAAAATGACCATTCTTGCCACAATTATAACATTTGAAATCTTTCTTTCCTGATTTAGATTTGCCCCTTCTAGATTTTGATATGCCACGATTTGAGTTTCTATCTGAAGTTCTTCCTCTAGATTCTGTGTGTAAAGCTGAAGAAGTTGATGCTTCATCTAATTCTCTCCGTCAAATTTCTTCACTCAATACCAAATCCCGAACATCGTCAAATTTTAATTTAGTATTTCCCGACAAGCTGCTGACTGCTGTAATGGTAGCATTCTAACTATCTGGTAGAGATGATAAGAGAATCAAAGCTCGAACTTCATCATTGAATTCAATTTCTACAAAACTCAATTGGGTTGTAATTATGTTGAGTTCATTCGGATGTTGGGCCACTGATGCCCGTTTCGCCATCCGTAAATTGAATAACTGCCTCATCAAGTGAACATTGTTTGAGGCCAATGGCTTCTCATACATACTGGAGAGAGCCATCATAAGACCCGCCGTGATCTTTTCCTTTACTATGTTGAAAGCAACATTGCGGGATAATGTTAATCAAATCACTCCAGGGGCTTGCATGTCGAGAAGATTCCAATCTTCATCCTTCATGCCCTCTGACATTATTCCTAGAGAGGTTGATACAACTTTTTCTGGTACAGATAATCTTCAATCTGCATCTTCCAAAAGCCAAAGTCCACACCATCAAACTTCTCAAATTTCACTTTCCTTTGTTTGCGGCCATTGCTCCCACTCGAATTTGGACTCCTTTGGATTGCTTCTAACTATTCCTGTGAATCACCGTGTGCTAAGACACCTTTGGCTTTGATACTAGTTGTTGGGGAAAATTATGCAAAATATCACACACACAATTTGATAACGGAGTTTAGTCAATTATGCCTACGTCTCCGGAGTTGTTGCAGATCTTTACTAAGGAGAAAATTTACAAGTATTTGCAACACTATCAGCTCACACCCAATTATCCCTAAGAATTTTTCCCACAAAAATTCTTTAAAAAAACAAAAAATACTTTACTTAATTTTTGCTCACACCACTCTGTCTTGCTCTCTCTTATTTTGGCACACATTATCAACGACCCAAGGCCATTTAAATAGACTTTGGAAAGAAAAAAAACAAAATAGGATTTGGTAGTACATGTTGAAAGTTGGCAGTAACTTGGCAAATTCAATTTGAATTTGCATATTGGAAAAACGTGTGCCTCCTCCCTCACTTTTCAAATTTCCTTTTCTTCTTTCGGTGCAGCTTCCATTTGTTGACTAAACAAAGCCTTTATCATTTTTTAATTTTCATTTCTTATTTCAATTGGATGAGTCCCTATGTTGGGACGTCTACCTAACAATGTGAAAAGAAAAATATATGAATAGTGCTCTTTAAGCAAAGGCAGAAAATTTAAGAAGCAAAGTACAACAATAATCAAAGAATAAACAAAATTGACAATAACATCAAAAACAATGATGAAAATTATTTACTTTGCCTTCGTTGCAAAAAGACGAGTCATCCATAAAAGAAGTGATGCCGGTCGTCTAATGATGTCAAGTGAGAAAATATGAGAAGATTGGGTCTATGGAGTGAAATTATAAGTCACAACAAAATGAAGAGGTAAATGTATCTATCAAGCAATATCAAGAGAAGCAGCTTTTTGCTGCAACATATATAGTTTTAGCAATTACTAAAACTTTCATTTCTAAAGTAAAACTTAGAAATGATGAATTTATTTCAATCAAGAGCAAAGAGATTGAATTTATAGAAAATTTAATAAGTTTGAGGATATACCTGGTGATGTGATAGGCAAAAACATGTTTAAAGTGAATATGAGAGCAAAAAGCTTTGCACTAGATCTAAAAGAGTAGCGACTGACATTATTAAGTGATATAAGGAATGTAAAGTTATGACATGAAAGCCTTAAGACATTTACATCATGTTGAACTTTTATATATGCAAAAAATAATTTGATAAAATGTTTGTTGTTGTTGGAAGATAATTTGGTTGATTACGTGATTTGTTAATATGAGAAGTCAGTCAGAAGACCCTTTCTTCAAACAACATGGAGAGCAGTGTACAAGTTGTAGTTGGTATCCATAGATATTGGAAGACCTTGTAAAATGCTATCTTTGAATGGTCGTAAATACTAGATGGTATTTATTGATGATTCTACCATCTTTTATTGGATTTTTTCTTAGATTTAAATCTGAGGTTACTGTTGTATTGTAGCAATATAAAACATAGGCAGACAATCAAAATGGTTACAAGATGCAAAGGGCAAGATCAAATAATGAAAAAGAATATATAAATGACATTTTAGACAAGTTTTCGAAAGAAATTAGCATTGAGCACCAACTCTCAACACCTTAATTAAGGAATTGCCAAGAAAAAAAAGTTGTGAGTAGAGGCTGTAAACTCTATATAGTTTAATTGTTGGATAGGTTGTTATCTAGAATTTTAAAAAAGAAGAATCTTATTTGAAGCTTGGTTTAATTATAAACCAGAATTATATAATCCAAGTACTTTTGATTCTCTCTATTTTTCTTATGTTCTACAAGTAAAAAAGAGACAAATTTGATAAAAAGATTTATTTTCTTTTGTTCTATGAGTAAAAAGAGACAAACTTGATAGGAAAGTAAAACCTGAGTTTCATTAGATATAGAAACTATTTCAAGCTTACAGAATTTTTCAATTATAAAATGAAAAAAATTCTTGTCAGCAGAGATGTCAAGTTCACGGAAGATAGTTGGCACATGTTTCACAATATTTTGATGATGACATAGAAGATGTCTCAATTAGATGTAGAAAGTCCTTATCTGATGTTTATGAAATAAGCAACTTGTTTTTGAACCTCCAAAGTTTAAAGAGGAGAAGAAAGATGACAAGTGGATTAGAGCAACGAAAGAGGGGCCTAAAATGATAGAAAAGAATGAGAATTGAGAGTTGGTGTACGGACCTTAACACAAAAAGGTTATTGGAGTTAAATAGGTTTTCAAAACTAAACTTAATGTTGATGGTTCTACAAATAAATATAAAGTCATATTAGTTATGAAAAGGTATAATCAAGTGTTTGGAGTATATTTCTCATAAACTTTTCTTCTCGTAAAACGCTCGGATATAATTAGGATGTTGCTTGCTTTGGCAACATAAATTAATTAGATGTAAAATCTACTTTTTTTTTAATGGTTATCTTTAAGAGGAGATTTATGTAGAGCATCCCAAGAAATTCCAAATTAAAAGACAAAAGAAGAAGGTTTAATTATTAAAGAAAACCTTATATGATCTTAAATAGACTAGTACAAATGAATATCTTCAAATTCTTAAAGTTGTTAAAAGTTCAAGTAAAACTACATTTTATATAAAAAGAATATATGCTAACTTAATTATAGTTTATGCTTATGTTGATGATCTACCTGTAACAAGAAATAACAAGACAATGGCAAAAGGGTTTAAAGTTGAAATGCTTAAAGTAATTTAGATGACAGACCTTGGCTTGATGATGCAAGATCATGAAGGAGTCTTTATAAGCCAAAAGAAGTACGCAAAGAAAATACTCAAAAAATTTTACATGAAAAATTGCAAAAACACCAACATAGTAAGCAAAAGTTTAGCAAAGATGATGGTGAAGAAAGCCAATACGAGAGTTTGGATCGGTTGCTTAATGTATCTTAAACTAGACATAATTTTTGCGACGAGCTTACTCCTAAAATTTATGTACTGTGCTAGTAAAGTGTGCCTTTCAAGGTGCCAAAAAGTTTATAAAATATATCAATAACGCAACAAATAATGAAATTAAATATTTTTATTCTCAAGACTTTAAATTTTATAGTTATTTTGATAGTGATTAGGCAAGTTCTTTTGATTGTACGAGATATAGAACGTGTGTTTATTTCTTCTTTAGATCAAACAAGTAAAGCGTCGTATTTCAAAATAAATGAGTCAAATTTTGAAAAAAAAAGTGTTAAGTACTTGGTCAATTCAATGGATTAAGTCTTTAAGAACTATTTTAATCCTAGACAAAAAGAGATTTATTGTGTTCGAGCCACTACAATCATGAGAAATTTTAGTGATCATCTGTAATGGCGGAGCACCAACTTTATGAAATTAATTAGCCGTGTTTCTTTCAAAGTATAGCTGGTTTCTTAAGGTTCTGACGGTGACTGAAGAACTGTAGCAGAGTAGATGATCAAAAACTGAGGTTACCACATGCATGTAACTCAAAGTGCATGCCTCTTATAAGCTACGACAGCTGGATCGACAACTCAATAAGACACGCTACTTTGTTTTAGTTGGAACTACTGCTAATTCTTGTTTTAATATCACATCGGACTCTCAAGATTTAATCTCTTAGGTTGGTACAAATTGCAAGCTCACCGTTTCACTCCAATACCTTTTCCCAAATCTTGTGAATTGTTGCTGACTTCAAACGTACTTCCTCCTTTGTAAGTGTCAAGCTCTTGACTAGGTGATCAAAGAAATAATTAAAAGGTTTCATCTCATTAGGTGCTTATGTGAAACGTCAGGAACACTGTATCCTTCAGCAGATTTTGTCAACTAAGTCAAGTTTGTCTCTCACTATAAATTCCACTTCCAAGAAGCTATACGGCATCACCATTTCACTTTCGCCACGTAAGGGTCTTTGTAGTTCACTCTTTTATTCACACAGAACAGAAAGAGGATGAAAAATATGGCCTTTTCAAGGTGTCTTCTGTCTTCAATTCTTCTACTTGTTTTGGTGGTGTCTGCCGCCAATGCTCAGCCACTGGTTCCAGCGTTGTTTATATTTGGTGACTCAGTAGTTGATGTAGGAAACAACAACAACATTCACACCATTGTCAAAGCAAACTTCCCTCCTTATGGAAGAGACTTCAACCACACAGCAACTGGCAGATTCTGCAATGGAAAACTCGCCTCAGACTTCACTGGTACAAGAGCTATTAAAATCCCACCAACAGTCTGATTCTACGATTCACCAACTCACTTCTTCTCCTTTTCTCTTTGGTTCATAAACAGCTGAGAACATAGGTTTCACTTCATACCCGCCAGCTTATCTTAGCAAGGAAGCTCAAGGGAACAACCTCTTGATTGGAGCAAACTTTGCCTCCGGTGGTTCTGGTTACTATGACACTACTGCAAAGATATATGTAATTTCAGTGACATTACTTTTATATTAAACTCTCATCTGACAAGTCAATTTAGGGTACGATGCCCACTCATTGTGGACTACTAACGAAAGCTTTAATCTTTGCGTGTGGTAGAATACAATTCCATTGAGTGGGCAATTAGAACACTTGAAGGAGTATCAAAAGAAGCTAGTAGGAATTGTAGGGAAGGCGAATGCTTCAGCAATAATATCGGGGTCGGTGTACCTTGTGAGTTCAGGGAGCAGTGACTTTGTCCAAAACTATTACGTCAATCCTCTTCTCTACAAGTTCTACACGCCTAATCAGTTCTCAGACATTCTCATAAAATCCTACTCCCATTTCATTCAGGTAGTTTCTACTTACTTTTCTTCTATTCGTTCCATTTGATAAAAGCATATTATTGAAACCACGTAACGTGTCCAGGGCCTATATGAACTTGGAGCAAGGAAAATTGGAGTAACAACATTGCCTCCACTAGGATGCTTGCCGGCGACAATAACCATATTTGGAACAGATAGTAATGAATGTGTGGTTAAGTTAAACAAAGATGCAATGTACTTCAACAACAAGCTTAATGTCACATCTCAAATCCTGCAAAAAAAGCTTTCAGGCCTCAATCTGATTGCCATGGACATTTACCAACCGCTCCACGACCTTGTTACAAAGCCTGAAGATTATGGTATAGATACATTCTAATATAAATACGTAAACCTATGAGAATTTCTATAAGTGATTGGAACTAAACTCTTGTTGGGTACATCCAAGAAAGTTTCTGGGGAGAATTAAGTGATATATAATTTGTGGTTTGCAGGATTTGCAGAGGCAAGAAAGGCATGTTGCGGAACAGGGTTACTGGAAACATCAATATTGTGTAACGCTGACTCAGTAGGAACATGCAAGAATGCTACAGAGTACGTCTTCTGGGATGGTTTCCACCCATCGGAAGCAGCAAACAAACTAATAGCAGACGATTTGCTTACCGCTGGCCTATCCCTCATCTTTTAGTTTTAGGAATATTTAATGGATTGTAGTTAAAATATTTGATCATTCTATTACAACTACCATGTCCTAAAACTTGGTTTTTCTTTGTAACGTTGTATGTATTGCTCTGTAAAAGCATGATTCAAAGTTGTGGAGATTTTCCTCTTTGATTAAATCATATAAATCAAAGTTTTATTTATCGTGAAATCAAAAAGATGTACTTTTTCAGTGTTTCAACAAGATGTCTCGATATCATCCAAAAACCACAGCGTATCAAAATTTGCCCAACTAGCCCAGCCCTTTGAGGAGTGGCGTTCGATTTCCGGTGATTAGGTGCATTCAAGAGAGTTTATAGTTCCTCGTCAAAACATAAAACTGCAGTTTCTGCCCGTAATAAGAAAAGTTTTCCAACTAAAAAAGTCAGTCTTACGGGTAAGTTCCAGATAAGAAATGGCAGCCCAAGTCCTTAATTTGAATTAAAGGGCTTCGACTCTTCAGCCTAAACACATTTATTTCTTTGTAACGAATCAAACTTGTCCATAAAGCTCTGTCAGATGGATTACAGCTTAGCGGCGCTGAAGGTTTTCTGCGTCCAACTGAATGATGCCCGCCAAACACCTTCGCAGAACGCCTTCACTCTGGGTGGCATTCTCTTCCAACGCGCCTGGTTACAGGGCGTTTTGGTCTCCAACGACGGCCGTCTACTTCTCGATGACTCCACCGGTATTATCGAGCTTTCCCTGGCCGGCGAATTCCTCCCCCGCCGCTGGGATGTAGGTATTGTCCCGACTACTCTTTGGCGCATTTCATCATATACATTGTCTGTATTAATTACAACAGACATTTTTCACCTTACACGCACAGGAATGTATGTGATGGTGGTTGGTGGTTATTTTGTTCGCACGGGTGACAACCCCATGATCAAGGTGAAGGCTTTTTTTTTTTCGCTTTCCTTACATTCCATTATTGTTCCAATCATCACTAAATAGTTAGTTCTTTCGGAATAAATGTTTTAAATCCATCAGGTTCATAAGATGGTTGATCTTTCAGCATTTCCAGATCGAGAAGCCATGTGGTATCTTGAAGTTATGGAAGCATATAAACTTTTCTATCAGCCTTTGATTGAAGATTTCATGTGAGCCTCAGTTCTTAAATGGCCCACATGTCCAGATGCTTCGGTGCCCAAGTTGGCTTGTTCTTTGCACCATGCATTTTGTCAATTTACATGTTCTTTGGTTTCGTTTCCTTGGGAAAAAGACAAGACTTCATGGTCTTGCTTGACATCTGAAAGGACTGCTCAGTTTGCATTCAGTCACAGATTCTCACAAGTATGGCCTCATCTTTGCTCTTGCTTTTTATGGTTGTATCAGATATCAGACAAGCTTTGGTTGCATGATGAAATGTGGCAATGTAATGTTACTGGTAGTAGTACAAATGCTTAAAGATTACTGAAACCAAACAAATTCTCTTCATTTACAGATGCTCAATTACTCAAATCTATTACAAAGCAGATGGTGTTGGTGAAAGAACAGACTACATACTAAACAAAAGGTATATAATACCTAGTACACAACTTACTGTTAAAATAAAAGGTCACGGTCATTTTAGGAGTCTTTCTAATAATGACTGTTGAAAAAAAAAGAACCCGGTCAAATGACTTGAAAAAAAAAGAACCTGGTTGGGCATAGATGAGGATTTCAATTCCTAATCTAAAGTCTACAAAAATTCCCCCATGAATTCCTCGTATCAAAGCCTTGTGTCTAGAATTTTGGGGGCAAGACATCACAAAACCTGAGATTTCTGGATATAAAGGCAATTGCAGGATATTTCAAGCATTCATTTTACTAAATGTCAGCAACTGTGGACCTGGGAAAAAAGGGCACAGATTGTTGTTACATTTAGAACATTATTCGAAAACCCCAATTTCTGTCGCCTTTAAGTACAAGTCACATGTGAAAGGAAATTGCATTTATAGTATCAAATGAGATATTTGCCAATCCTCTCGTTATCTCATGGCTTTCTTGCCATTTAAAATAGGAGGAACATATTAACTGCAGAGAGAAAGAGATGCAGCTTACCTAATATGTTTACAGCAGCAATCCAACAATCTACGGACATTTACGTCATCTACATGAAATTCTTCTGCAATATGTTCCCTTCCCTGCTGAAGAGAGTCCTTTGAAGTGGTCCACTGATTTAGAATACTGATTATTCTTTGAATCTGTAAGAAGTAAAGGAAAACATGGCACTGCAAAACTGCTTTGAAACAGGAGAAATATAATACAAAAATCACAGATTGTTTGGCCACATAGAAGCTTCTTAAATCAAAGTGTTGCATTGCTCACTCCAAGCTAACAGACTTCAAAAACAGGATACAGCTATGTATCTGGCATTTAATTTTGAGGTAGGACTAGATGAGTTATTCGATTCTCCACTGAGATTATCCAACTGCCCATCAAGATCTTCCTCAATCAAGTCAGATTTTTCCAATAGAACCAAGAGGTACCGATGCAGGGTGGATAGATTCATCTCATTTTCCTTGATGCGGACAAATAACCTTGCCATAATGCTCCAGAGCGCACTCCGTGCTTCCAAGTCATCGGAAGCAAAAGAAAGTATATCAAGCAGACCTTCTAAGAAGGGCAAATCTGAACATATCCCAAGTGTCATCTCTACCTCAATATGGGGTCTGATATATAATTATGATCCAAAAAGAAAAGAAGCATTTCCAGTGTTATGAAGGGATTACCCTGAGAAATATCATATGTTAGATCTGGTACATCAGACAGAACATTCGCAAGTAAAACTGCAGCCGTAACACAAGAGCTGGCAACCTGCAGTAATATTTATTGTTACTAGACTTTTTACCTGTACTTTGTACAGTATTTCAAAGATATATTTTGTTATGTAAATTCATCTATTTAAGCCACATTAAAAATGAAATAAAAGCAGCAAAAATGAAACATAAGGATTACAGAAAAAAAAAACATACAAAACCTTAAAACATTCCATAGAAATAAAAGCACTACATCATCAACAATAGCTAACAAAATATATGGGGAACAATCTTTAATGCTTCTCCATGATCATCACACGAAAATTTCACAACTTGCAATTCAAGCCTAAATTCTTTTCTATGGTCCAAATACTTGAAATTAAGAACGACTAAATATTCTCCGGTTTTTATAATAGGGTCTCCTGATGGATAACAATTGAGATAATTTTTTGACGATCGAATAATTAATATTTCACATTGCAAGTATTTAAATGCTTTATTTGGTAGTCACATAGGTAGTTTTGTGCAAAATATGTCCCCACTGCATCAAAGCAGCTGCAATTTTAGCTCCACCATACTAATTACAAGCAATGAAAATACTCAAAAACATTGACAAAAAGAGATTTCCAATAATTCTACAAATGGGACATACCTCAACCTTATCTGGCAGTTTGACCAATTCACAAACTATATTAAAAAGTTCCCTGTTAGAGCAAATTTCTTGGGAATGTCCTTCTAAAGTTGAGAGAGCTTCAATGGCACGAAGAATCACGTCAAAGACAGAGTACCTGAGGAAACATAGATTGAGCAGCAAACAGAAAAGAACGGAAAGTACAAATATAAGTGACTCTTAAAGAGACAGAGACGGTATCAGGTAACATGAATATTTAAATAAAAATATTAATCTGACAAGCAAGTTAACCAATAATAAGCATCCTGTAAACTAATCCCAGGCAATAGGCACAGTATACACCAGTATTATAATGCCATTGATATACAGGTATTACAAGAAGAGACAAATCAAATTGAATAGAATAATGTTTAATGTAATTAATATTTACTAAATTATTAAATAATTAAAAAGAATTTTGTACAATTAATAATAAAATAATATTAAATAACTTGGATTAAATATACCATTTATTCATTTGAACATCAAAAGGATAAGGTGTAAGTTTTCAACTGCATAGTTTGTGGTTAGCTACGCCAGCCTTCCAATCATTTCTTCACAGTTTAAAATAGTTCCAACAGCTACTTCCAATATTAGCACAATAGATAGCAAAAACATTAGAATTCAGGAAAGAAGAGTTTCAGAAAGTTACCAAGGGATGAAACTAGATAAAATGAGTTGCCAAGAGATAAATTCAACTGAGGTCAGAATTATTTACCAAAACATAGAACGACATATCTATATGAGCAAACCCAAACCAAATAATGTGATCAATGTTTTCAAAAAAAAATTTAATGGATAAAATTTTGTTATAATAGAGGCAACAAATTATTCATCAGAAAATAGTAAAATATTCATGTCCAATTTTTGGATAAAATTAAAATTATGTAATACCTTTGAGAAACTCTTTCACCATTTAAATTCCTCATTTCAAAGGCCAAGAGATTGATCAATAAGCTTGGTAAACCAAGCCCCATCAACGTTGAAAGAAGATGACATGAAACTTCTGCTTGGCTCTCAAGGATAGCCAATAGTAATCCTACAATCTGTCAAATAGGAAGCTCGTTTAGCTATAGGATAAAGCAAAAACTTAACTGTTCTATAAAGAATTACATATCATTGGGGTCTTCTTTGTGTACATGTCCAAGTACAATAATGAAGGTAATTAGCAATGTTCACAACTTATCAAAAAAAGATAAAAGATTTCATTTATTAGAACCTTATCAATAAAAGATATTAACTTATCCTACATGTTCACATAAAGCACCATAAAATTGTCAAATGCAGAGGATATGTTTCAAGATTGTGCATCATATAAAAATTTTAACTATTCGTTTTTTCATTAGTTCATATCCATCCAAGATTTTCCACAAAACAATCAAGAAGCTTGACTCCAACAATTTGGTATCAATGACCATTTCCTAAAGTTTCAATCTAATGGCTATGAGGAAGTCCGGGAAGAGGAATCCAACTTCCTTCAAAGCGTTATCTTCTTTATGTATAATATTACAAATGTGTATGACTAGATTAGTATGAGCACTTATATAAAAAAAAAAAAACTATACAAACTTAACTTGCTTTTATATCATCTGTTTGACAGAAGGCAGATACAAAATCTTGCACAGAATTTTCAGTTACCTTCTCAGACAGCTGTGCATTTAATGTATTTTCTGCTATCCACATAAGACGACCCAGAATATGCTCAGAAAGCAATGCTTTAGCCCAAGTATTAGATTCACTGCCTTGAAGACCCAAAGACAAGAGCCTGTTTCAGAATATAATGTGTGAAAAAGGGTATAAAGCAGGAGTAAGAACAAAAATCAATTTGTGTCCCTTTTCCTGGATAATCAAATTGTAAGTGACAATAAATTAAGGGTTTGGATTTTAGAAATAGAAATTAAGGCTTTAACATTAAAACCCACAAGCAATTCAAAAGACTTCTATGAAAACTCTAAATACATCGAATGATAGCAATAATAAAAGTGATATCCCTTCATATGTAGAGAGAAGGAATGTGAACAATTTCACAAGTAATGAAAAATTTATACACAAATGGATGCCCTAGTGTGATTTGTGTAATGCTCCATGAGAAGTAAACCTTCATGTTCTTGCAATAATTAAAAGAAAACTCTAAGGACAATTATTGAATGAAATGGATAAAGGAGAACAAGGTGAAGAAAAGGAAAAATGTCGAGGAACAATTTAAAATAAAGCAGTATCACGCCTTTTCAGAATAAGGGATAAATTTCTCCATAGAACTAAAATTTGAGAGAACAGTCCTTGGTTAGTATCAGATATGACGAGATCATAATGGCAATATAAAGGTCAAAAAGAATTATGAAACAATCAAAACTTGGATACGTGCAAATTACCGACACACTTCGCAAAGGCATTGTGTGTCATCTAAAAACAATTGATCGACAATGAGCTCAATCATCCCTTCTGTGGAGACTATACGCTTCATTGGAATGTCATGGCAACCTAAGTTTGCAATAATGCCAAGGCAGATTTCCTGAGAAAGAAGAAAAAAGGAAAGATACAATCAAACTCAAAGCATCAAATCACAGAAAACTAATTGAGTAAACCTCACCCTGAAACGACACCAAAATGAGGAAATAATGAAATTGAACTTAAAATCAAAAGGATGTCAAGATAGTGATAATGAGCCTTACTGTAACACGTGCTGATTGGGAAACTTTAAGGTTTGCCAAAAGCACTTCAAGTACAAGGTTTTGCACCTGGACATGAATATTTAGGACATTCCAGTCAATGAAACTATAAAGATA
Source organism: Erythroxylum alaternifolium (assembly GCA_027478495.1). NCBI lineage: Eukaryota > Viridiplantae > Streptophyta > Magnoliopsida > Malpighiales > Erythroxylaceae > Erythroxylum > Erythroxylum alaternifolium. Next base: position 9,379,850 of record JANIIA010000009.1, on the reverse strand, counting down.
AAATGATAGTTTGCCATAACAACTAGCAAGGTAAAACTTCTACGCATTTACTAGTTTCACTAAAAGCCCATGATATTACATCATTTAGTAAATGGCGTTCCTCACTTCACTTCTCCAATCATTGCTGAATAGTGGATACTGTGCTGCCTGTGAATTCACTAGTAATTTTCATATAGTTTTTCCAAGAAGACAGAATTATTGAGACTCAAACATAGATTTGCTAAGCATCAGAGATGCTAGTAGAAGTCCTACATGGGCTTCATAAGAAAAACACATATGATCACGATGATGGCTTCAATGTTAGCTTAAGCCATACTCCCAAAATCAAAGGCCATACAGCTTGCAATGAAAAAGACGAAATATTGATACAAGGGAACAAAGCTAAGGTAAGTACCATTAGTAGCGCATGAGTTGGACTTGCAGCAAGATCCCACAGAACACAACCATGCTCTTCCCAAATATCATATTCCCCTAACAGGTCCCTATCTTCTCTTTGACAAGGTCGGTTGACATCCATATTGTTAGGCCCATTTTCTTCTCCAGAAGGAGGCAATTCACTTGCTTCCATCCAGCTGCTATTGGACATCTTATCATGGTTGCTTTTGCTCCCCGTGTCGATGGGGATAAGTCTTCGTATCAAAGAAATCACATAACTAGGATCAACCGTCGTTGATACATCAAACAACTGCAGCAATACAACAAATCAAATTTGATTTTTTCCGCACCACCCACCAGTAAATGCCTCAAATATCGAAAATGCAAAGCCAAGCAACAAAAAAGGAAAAAAAAAAATTTGTTTATGGCAGAACAGTTCAATTACCGAAATATGTTAAGCAAAATGAATATGGTAACCTATTCCGACAAACAAATTTCTAATATTTTATGTATCACAAACCCTAACTTCACGAATAGGGTCAAAGAAAATAGAGCGGTTGGATTGATGTTGAGACCTCATCGGGCGGAGGAGAAGGGTGGTGAGCAGGTGCGTCAATTGCTCCTTCTCCTTCTTCTTCTCCTTCTCCTCCAGGATTTGGTTTCACATCCAAGGCCATTTTAGATCCTTTTTGTGAAAGTTAGTGCGTTGGAGCAGAGTCTTGTGTATTTACTAACTCGGCAGATTGAGTTGACAGTAGCACTATTACTCACTCTTTATAATTTTATGTTTTTATATATAAGGCGCCGCTTACTACTACCTTCATTCTTTTCTTTTTTTACATTCCCATCGACATCTCCATATCCATCTCCATCCATCGTGATTTTGTTTGCATTAATAATTTTAATGGACATCTCTTCAGAAGAAGTATTTGGACAAAAAGCGGGAGACGAAGCTCCAAAGGAATTCAGTGAATAAATCCAATCAAGGTTACCAAAAAATTGGACGAAACAGATGATAACTTTCAAACACTCATGTTCCTATTTACATCTCCGCTCAAAGGCATAGGACTCAAAAGAATGCGGTGTGGAAAACCAAACAAAAAGAATGGTAAGAAAATGTAGCACAAATCAATGCCCCATATTCTGAAAGCTTTAGCTCAAGTTCAGGTTCTCAGGAACTGGAAGACCCTCAATTTCCATCACAAACAACTCCAGCTTCCATTTCCCCCTTCTTGTTTCCAGACTCATCCACAACAACTGCTTTAGTTTGAAGATTTGGAGTAGAAGGCTCAAGCACATGAAGGCTTGATGTTAACCATGGATGATTAAGGTAGTCTCCTGCAGTTGGCCTCTTCTCAGGTGAAAAATTGAGCAAGGGAACAATGAATTCGGTCATATCAGTTGCATCTTGCTCATTGAAACTGTACTTATCCATAAGCACTTTATTGAGCGGCCAAAACCGCAATTTATGGATATTCCTTAAATCTCCATGTCTGGTGAAGAAGTCTTGGGAATTTCGACCGCCTAATGCAATCTGCAAAGATTATATCACAAGAGTAAAATGCCAGGACAACCATAGAAAACATGTCGACAATATGATTCAGAAATTTTGAGTTAAATAGTAAATAGCAGTTGACAATTGGCATAATTAAAATGTCTCAATATAATAATAGGCAAATAAAATTGCAAATGAACTTCTCTTTCTTTCTTCCCGAATTCTAGATTAGCATAGCATATGTTACAGTCTCACCCTCCGTGGAATCACACCAAGAAGCTCCATCATCAATGCTAGATGGTCCTGTAAATATCAATCAAGGAGGTTAAAGAATATCAGACATGATGTAGCAAAACCTCTTCATGTAGCATAAAAAGATACTGCTAAGAAAAAACAAAGTAGGAAAGTGTCTTGTGTGGCCATACCTCATTCTTACCATACTTCTCACCACTTTGAGGATCAAAAAGTAAATCACCAGTGGCCAACTCAAAGCAAATGCAAGCAAAGGACCATAGATCAGCCGGAGTCGAGTATCTTGATCCAAGAATGACTTCAGGACACCTATACTGTCTAGTCTGGATATCACTTGTGAATTGTTTGTATGTCCAACAAGCATTTCCAAGATCAACCAATTTGCACCTGGAATCAACAGCTGCCAACAGTTTTTGCCTTGTGGAAGAAGAGCTCCTCCTATCACCACGTGATTTCAGGGAAGTATCCTTTTTTTCCTCACTCTTTGCCAAATCACCATCAGCAGAAGACTTGATTGGCTGTTCTTCAACAAAATCATCACTCAATTTTGCATCAACAGCAGAATCTTCACGGAAATATGTCTTGGGATCAGCCTCATTTTCCTTAGAAGCTTCCTGTCCTTCAAAACTCTGAGCTGCCTTCTTAGCCTTCTTTTTTATCTTCTTTTTCTGATTCTTTGTCAAACTACCATTTACACTCTTGCTTTCTATGGGAGAATGACATCCAGCAGCAATATTGTTATTCTTGCTAGCTGGAAGGACAAGAGGCACACCAGAGTTATGGGGATCTTTGGAGGGATCAATCATTGATATAAGCAAGATATTCTCTGGCTTCAAATCAGTGTGAATAACTGAAAGCCTGTGATGTAAGTAATCCAAACCTACTAAAATATGAAAACATAGTTCTTTAACTTTGTGTAGAGGTACCCCTCCATAATCACTATATTTAATGAGGGTTAAAAGATTGTCTCCCAAATACTCAAAAATCATGCATATGTGCAGTCCGTTGGGACCCGAATGCTTAAAATGGTCCAAAAGCTTGACAACACATTTTCTATCATCTGGGTCTCCTTCAGCAATCTGTTTGAGGATCTTTATCTCATCCATTGCAGCCTCAGTATAGCGTTGAGCACTCTTTTGAACTTTTAAAGCTACATAACACTACAAACAATAAACTTCTAATGTTGGTGAGGAGTTAAAAGAAGAAAAATAATGAGAAATGCATGAATCATTTTCACAATGAAACGAAGATGAAGTAAATATTGTTTCCCAGGATGGTAATATAATACTGTAGATAACTTGTAACTCTTAGAAAACTCTTAGAAGAGGCTTACTGCATTCTGTTTCTACTCCTCTATTCTATCACCGACCAGAAACTGAAATAATTTCCTCTATTCTCTCCCACAACAAGCCAATAAACCGTAGTGCTTTATGTTTAATTAAGGTTTCTCCTTCCATTCTCTCTAACATCTGATCGCATTATCTAAAGGTCGAATCTTTTCTGTCTTTTTGAAGGAACAAAATGAACTCTTTTACGCACATTATCTAAAAGACAATCTTTTTTTTTTTAAACTTGAATGAACAAAATGAATTCTTGAAAGTAGAAAACATCAAACAAGTAGAAACACAGAAATCAAAACATTTAATCATTCTTCCCCCAATCAATGTCAGCTAAAATACACACAAAAACACACGTACACACACACAGACATACCGATCTCTGAGTGTCCCAAGCGAGCCAGACGGTGGAAAAATGACCCCAACCAAGCTTACTCTGCACCACATAACGCTCATTTTTGAATGTGTCTCCAATGGCAACTGCATGGTACCCTCCTCTCCTGTAATCTTTCTTCCCTTCATTCTCCGACTTGTAATCACTTTCCGAGCTCCTTTCCTCCTCCGCCATCATAAACGCTTAAATAGAGTTGAAACTTGGTAACCAATTTGTACCCAATTTTGGTGAGCCCTTCTTTATGGGATTGAACCAGACCCCAAGTTGAAAATTTTCCAATCTGGGTTAATAGAACGACCAATAAAGTTTTTTCTTTATGGAATACAAGCAAGCAACACTCTAGTGAACAACAGACAGCTGTGGCCTGTGGGAGGTTTAAGAGAAGTTGCGGTGGTTCTAGTCGTTAGACAAAGGTTAATTAGGGTTTTGTGTCCCTTGCAACTCCCGCCGGGAAATTAATGTCCTGGCCCTTGCATTTTGTCCCACGTGTCGCCTAACAATCCATTGTTGGGACCTACATCCTACGTGGATTTTTATTTTATATAAAATTTTTTAATTTTTTAATTTTATTTTAACAAGTTATTTTTAAAATGTGACATATCTAATACATGTGAGATATGTCACATCGTGGCTTCAGATCAATGCCATGGTTTGCATCTTTACAAAAAGGAATGGATATAATTTCTGCATTTTGCATGAAACTTAAAAAAATGTTATCAATACAATAAATATATAATCAAATGAACTAAAAACTGTTAATATCATTTACTTATCAATTTACCTAAGCAAACTAAAACTATTTTTATAATATCTATATCCTTGTAATGTTTTAGATGAATAATGAGAAAACCATACGTTAGAAAACTTGTAATATATTATCTCATATGTTGCCAGCACGAGGAATGCAATAAGTTCGTTTATGTGTGTCTACAGTCGGTAGCGGACAGGAGATAAATATTCTAATATTTTTAACTTTCTTCAGTTCTCGTTGCACCAAGAGGACAAAATTAGTAAACACCATATTTTAATTTGCAGCTACGATATAATGTCTTCGATACTTATGTGTTGTGTTGTCCTTTGAGTGGTTTGGAGTTTCTACCTTGTTGTGGTTAAATAGTAAGTTTGGACTGTGGTTTCTCCTTTGCTGGGTGAAATGAGTCTAGTTAGCTGAGGCAGTTGTGGGAGTAATGGAGTGTTGAACCTTGATCAGATTGCGAGCAAGAAGTGATAGAGTTCTTGGATTCTTATTGGAGCTTTTGTATAGCAAAAGTCTTTGTTCCTTTAACCTCCACTTCGTAAGTGGGAGCTAAAAAAGTTCAGGAATTACTTGTAATTCTTCGTTGTACATAACTCTATATTTGTATAAAATCTACTGAACTAACAAAAAAAACACTTGTAATATGTTCCTTTGTGTCAATCGATTTCATTGCACTGATTTCTGAATGTAAAAAGATGAAATGGGGTAACTGGAGGATAAAAATATTCTAATGAACTCATGTATAGTGTGGACTGTTTCTTTGAGAACAAAATTTATTAAAAGGTTGACGTTAGAGTAAAATAGAGCTATATTAATCAAAATATGCGAACCATTGAATGAAAATAATGTGAGTGCTAAATTAGAACGTATACGTAATCCCTAAATTCAGGGATCATAAGTATTGTTTAGTTAGTAACTAATTAAGAAACGTGACAGAGTGTAATTGATCCAATATGATAAAGGGAAAAGAAGTTTACGTACGAAAATTTGAAAACTCTTACGAGATCTCAAAGTTTAAAGGGCTCCTTTTTTTCATTGAAGCAATAAAGCACTAGTGTTATAGGGTGAAATTAGGGCTGACAAATGAAAATTAATGAAAACTTATTACAAATTAAGCGTGTACTTCGTCTAGTGATCAATACCAAATTTGTTTGAAGGAAGCCACAGCGTCATGGAAAAGTGCAACGAAAGCATCTATACTTCCATCCTTTAAAAATGAAGGTAGAAGAAGCAACATTCCTTCAGCTGGTGAATACGATGGCAGAAATATGTACGGAATGCCTCCACCGGAATCAAGTTCATGAAATGGCAACGTCAACCAGCTATTCACACCTCCATATTTGAGCACAAAACATAATCGTAAGCCTCCGTATGGTTCCAAGACTTCCTTGTCTACCTTGTGTAAAGCTCTCCCAAAAGGTCCTTAATTCTAGCCAGCACTTGGTATTTCGAAACAGAGATGAAATCTAATTTAGACCGTAGTGGAATAATTACAAAATTTTTTCATAAATTTATTTCCCAAAAATTAAGATTAATTTAATTTTATAAAATGATTAACACATTAATCATAATAAAACGTAAATTTATACTTTATTCCAAAGCTTGATCATGTTCTTGCCGTATCTTTTGAACCATTTCCAAAATCAATTCGTTTCAATCACCGTAGTTGTACAAGTGTCTGACCTCTAACGGCATCTAAAGAATAGGTTGAGAGAACTTTGCAACTCTTAAAGAGATGGTTAAGCAAGAAATACTAGCTCCATTAGAGCTTAAGCCTATTTATAATAGGTTTTTGATATTTTAGTAATTTAATTGAAATTAATTTCTAATTTCAATTAAACTTTAATTATAATTACAAATAATTCTAATTAAAAATCAATTATGCTCCAAATAAAATACAATATCGTATATTAATCTTTATTTATTAAATATCTCATATTTAATCATAAAGTTTCTCAAGCTTTACAATTAAGTTAAACTTGATTAAAATAACTTTGCTCTCTTCAACTCAATCTATATGTAAGATTCATTAGGTTCCTAAATATGTTAACAATAATTACAAATTATAATTCTAATTCATAATTAGAATAGATAAATTAAAACTCCTTTTAATTTATCTTTAATTCTCCAATTAAACAATTTATAATCATAGATCAAGATTAGCGTCAAGCAACCTGTATGACCACTAAATATTTAAGAATATCAAAGTAATTTTGACTTAATCTTTCCGTGCATTATTTTTTTCGTATAACTCAATCGTTTCATCATACAATGTTCTGATTAGACAAAGCATATAATTAATGTTTACTCTTTTGAGTCCAAACATATTAGTTCTCTATCATTAGCTATCGACTCAGTTAACAACATTTGTAAACTATTTATAAAGTGTCATTCTACCTTGGCCAAAGATTTCTCAAATCAATACTAATTGAGAACAACAAAATATTCTCGCCAATTACTTTAGGGGTGATGAAACTTATCTTGATCACACAACTTCCTCCATATAGTTCATGCTATATCTAACGACTACCGATTAATCGACCCATGACTAAATAGGCCATACGTAGTATCAAAACATAGCAATCTTCATACAAGATAATTTTGGTGACTTCAAGCCAAATGATCACTTATGTAATCATTACAATGAGAATTTCATAGACATACAAGTAATATTTCAAATGGATTTCTCATGTCGAGTTTGTTCAGTAAACTTATTCTTTAATAAGCACTCACACATTTATTTAAGTATCTCTATACTTTAGCCTATAAGATTGATTATTTCCTTTATAAGGAAAAATATAACGTATGCTAGTTTTCTTGAGTTCTATTAATGTCCAGTCTTAATAAAACAATGACTAAGAACAATTTATGGATAATAGATAAATGTAATATAAATCTTATAATTATATCTCATTATAATTTCATTTGCAATATACAATTATCTCATAGATTTTATCATATACATCTAAACATGTACAAGATAAATAATGCTTTTAAATAATTGTCACTAAATTATAACCAAAATAATTGAGTATAGAGTATAAACCAATACTTGAAAATGCCTAGAGCACCAACTTGCCAAAATATTCATTGGGTGCTATTGGATTCATACGCATTCGACCATTTACTGATATCTTATCTAGGTTGTCTCTAAAGGTCTAACTCCATGAACCTTTTTTACGAACCTCCAAAGATGAGCCACCAATTGTTAGCTCCACTGCTTTGGGAAGCCTAGTCTATAGTGAAATGAGATTTATGAATCATAACGTCATTTAAAAAGCTATCGTCCTTAGTAGGGAAATCTTTAAAGAAACTTTTGGTTTTATACTCTACACCTCTGTACTCAAACTTAAAGCTAGGAGGTATTTGAGGTTGGAAAATAGGACGATCATGGAGAGGAAGTAGACTCATATCAAGCCCACTAGAAGCTCTACCCTATGCAATTACTAAGTTGCTCGTTGAATGACCATCTGCTACAAGTTGGTGGGATGTGAAACCAACCAGCAAGAAACCACAAAAGAACCTTGTGAGCTGAACTTGCAATAATTCCTCTATGCCATGTAAGCAAGGATGGAGGCTAAGTGAAACTAGGGATGGCTTCAAGGGCATGACTCGATCAAGCTTGTCATCAACCGAAGCTTCAACGAAACCTAACTCCTTTGTTGTTGAGAAAGTTGACACAATCACCATTGTTGTTGACAAAGCCCTTTAAAGGCTAAACTGAATGTTAGCGTAAGATGGTGTCGGTGGATGATAGGCGTAGATTACTGCTATGTAATGAAAGTAAAAGAGAAAAGAATAAAATATTCAAAGCAAAATCAAGGACTCAAAGAAGTGGACTTTTTTACTACTCGCATTCAAAAGAAGAGTTCATCAGCCTTTAAATAATACTAGGAGGAATAGAACAAAATAGAAATTCAGGACCATAACCCTACAATTCCATACACTAGCAAGATTATAGCTAACAACCAACTGATTGTGCTTAACCAATAAAAGGATTCTACGACCCATTAACCCAACTAATATTTGAATCATCCGTTCAACACTCTTCCTTGATTCAAAGTCAAATACTCCCAACTATAAACTAAAAAAGTGATGTTTTGCTTGAGGAAGTGATTTCGTAAAGATATCAGCTGCTTGTGAATTTGTACAACTGAACTTTGACTCTATTTTACCATCAGCTACAAGCTTGCGAATAAAGTGGTGTTGCATATCTATATACTTCATTCAACCATGAAAAACAGGATTTTTTGCTATCGCAATTGCTGATCTGTTGTCATAAAAAATCTTTGTAGCTTGCTTTTGCTTAAGGTTAAAGTCAGCAAGTAGTTTCTGAAGCTATAAAGCCTACCTAGCTACTGAAGTTACTGCTGCATACTCTACTTCAAATGATGACAGAGTCACTGTTTCTTGCTTTTTTGAACTCCAAGTTACAGCTTCAGAACCAAAACTAAAAATATTGTCAGAGGTGCTCTTCCGATCATCTAAGCACCTTACCTAGTCACTATCAGTGAAACCAAATAATATGAAATTTGGTACTTTAGAATACCAAATACCATAATCATTAGTTCCAGTGACATAACGAAGAATTCTTTTGACTGCACCGAAGTGTTGCTTTGTAGGACTGTTTATAAATCTGGACCTGACACTAACAAGAAATGGAATGTTAGGTCTAGTGTGTGTTAAATAATTTAAACCACCAACTAGGCTTCTAAAGAGTGTTAGGTTGGCTTTCTTAGTCCCATCTTCACGCTAGAACTTCTCATTAACATTCATCAGAGTTACTGCCACCTCACAATTTGTCATGTTGAACCTCTTTAAAATATCAGCACAATATTTCTTTTAACATAGAAAATTCCCATTTTTAGCTTGCATCACCTCAAGTCCCAAAAAAATTACAATAAACTAAAATTGTCACTTCAAATTTTTTCATTCTACTGCACTTGAAATCATCAATTAATGATTTTAAGGAGCGTATATAAATCATGTCATTTACTTATAGGCATACCACCAAGAAATCCCCATGCTATTTTCCTTCAATTATAAAGTGGGCTAATTTTCACTTCTTGTAAATCTGCTTTCTTGAAAAAAAACAAATCAAATTTGTTATACCAAGCACATAGGGTTTGTTTTAGTCTGTAAAGAGCCTTTTTTTAACCCGTAGACTTTGTTTTTATTGCCATTGATAACAAAGCCGTCAGGTTGTTTGATATAAAATTCCTCCTCTAAATCACCATTCAAAAAGGCAGATTTCACACCAAATTGATACACCGACAATTGAAATTGAGCAGTCAATGCTAAAACAATTGTCAACATTTCAAATTGAGCAACGGGAGAAAAAGCCTCCTCAAAATCTATACCTTGTAGCTGTTAGTAGCACTTATCCACAAGTCGAGCCTTATGCTTTTGAATACTACCATCAGTATTGAACTTCATACGGAATACCTACTTGAGCCCCACGATATTCTTCCCTTCCAGAGCATCAACTAGCTCCCATGTTGAATTTCTCTTTATGATTTGCATCTCCTCTTGCATATCTTCCTGCCAAGCTTAATTTTTTGTTGCATCATCATAGTTAGTTGGGTCTGCAACATACAAAGTCACAAGAAGCATATGTCTCTCTTAAGGAGCGAAATTTTCTCAGAGGAGTTTCTGAAGATGAGCTTGAGGGAGTATAGGAGCCTGTTGGAGTTGATTTGCTGTTGCTTGAGAGAGTAGAAAGTGGAGTTGAGTTGTTGTTACTAGAGTTTGAACTTTCTGCTCATTGTTTTGCATCTGCTATAGATGCATCATCATCGAATGAAAGAGGTACCGGATTTCCATTTTTGCTGAGATCCTAACACCAGTTAGCAACTTCATTAAACACAACATCTCTACTCACAATTATTTTGCCACTAATTGATTTATATAACATATATGCTTTGGATTACAAGCTATAGCCATTGAAAATAAATTTTGCATATTTTTCATCAAGTTTGGGATGAGATGATTTCACCAAAGTATAGGCAATATAACTAAAAATAATGACTCCCATTGAAGGACTCAATTTTCATTATCCTCATAAATCAACATGTAAAAGCTCAAGGCATTGAGAAGCTATCTAGGACTTCCCTAAAAAAAATAGTTTTTGACTCTATTTTCCTAGCACACATCCTTTACAAAATTCTAATGCATCAATATTTGGTAAGCCCAAAACCATGTCTTTCCTCTTTAACAACTTCAAACCATTGAGGTGCAAATGGCCATAACACTTGTGCCATAAGTCAGACTCACTAGATTTTTTGAAAACAAGAGTCTTCTTCCCAACAGACACATCAAGCGGGAACATTCTATTCGGAGTCATTGTAACACTAACAATGTATTAACCACACTTCTTATCTCTAATAACACAATGACCATCTACAAACACAATTTTTAGCCCAATACTCGTTAATTGTCTGACAATTAACAAATTGTGAGCTAAACTAGGCACAAATTGAACATCATATAACAACTTCTTTTTGTCGTTACTAATACAGATAACAATCGTTCCTTTTCCTTCAACTTGAACTTTCTTGTTGTTATTCAGGCAAACTTCTGACTTTTGTGAAGAATCCAATTCTTCAAACAAGGGGCATGAGTGATACATATGATTGGAGCACCTGCTGTCGATGAACCAAACATGATCAATAGCACCATCCGCATAAGAATGTGCCATGTATAGTGTTTCAGTATCTTATTTCTCTACAAAGCTTGTTGGCCTTTGCTCATCCTTTTGCTTTGCCCAACAATTTGCTTCTGGATGGCCTAACTTTTTTACAATAGTTGCATTAAATGGAGCTCTTTGAATTGAATTGTCTCTGCTCCGAATATCAAACATGACCTCTACTACCACCACGACCACATCCACGAAATCCACATTTGCCTCTGCCTCGAAAATTTTCTGACTTCCCTTTATAAGAATGCTCCCCCTTCACCTGGAAAGCCTTCTCCTCGACTTTCTCTTGCAGCTTGCCAATTTTAGCTTTATGGGCTAAAAGGGAACTCATCAACTCATCAAAAGTGTATGTAGACGGGTCCTTAGACTCTTCTATAGCAGCAACAACATGATCAAAATTAAAGGTCAGATTCCTTAACACCTTACTAACAATAGTTTCATTAGTAACTGTTTCACCGTAGGACTTCACTTGGTTCACTATTCCATAGACTCCGGATAAGAATTCGTGCGCTGACTCTTTGCTTTTCATAGCCAATGTCTCAAATTCACGACATAAAATCTATAATTTAATGATGATTACCTTTTTATCTCCCAAATATTCTTGCTTGAGAGTCTCCTAAGCTTGATTTGAAGTCCTAATCGTAGCAATTCGAGGAAAAATATCATCATCTAATGCTGATTGAATGAGAAATAAAGCCTTCATGTCATTACGATTTTTCCTCAACGTCTAGTCACTTAAACCCGATCTCCAACAAGTCCCACAGCATGTAGGACTTACATAGGGATGTCATCTTCAAACTCTTAGAGATCATATTTTTCCCCTTTGAAGATTGAAATTAGGGGCTGAGATGATGGGTTAGTATCATTGTTTGCCATAGTCGAATGTTTTCTTCTCTAAAAAAAAATTGCTCAATTGCCTTCATCACTCTCTGATTTGTTGGTGCATGTTTTTGGAGAAGAAAATGAGTGTCTCTCTCTTCTTCTCTTTCGCTCTAAATTTACTCTTTTTGGTGGAACAACTTTGATACCACAAATTGTAGAGAAAAGGGAAAAGAATATAGAATGTTCAAGGCAAAGTCAAGACTCAAAGAAGTGGACTTTTTACTTCTCACATTAAAAGAAAGAGTTCATCACCTTTAAATAATACTAGGAGCGACACAACAAAACAAAAATTCAGACCATAATCCCACAATTCTATACACTAGCAATATTTTATCAAGCTACGAACTTCTTGTGCTTAACCAATAAATGGATCCTATGACCCACTAACTCAACTAATATTTAAATCATTCATTCAACATTTAAGTGCCGTAAGTGGCTCTATAAAAGACGCGAAGAGGGATGTATTGAGTGGTTGAAGGTGCAATACCTTAATAATAAATAGGCTTCAGAAACCTTATCTTCTGTACTCTCACCTTCATGGTTTTGGGAGTATTATAGTTTCTCTTTGAAGTAGGAAAGTTGTGGGGTAGGGAGAAAAGTTTCATTTGAGTTCGTATAAGGCACTGCCCGTTTGCACTTACATGTACTGAACAATGGTTGGTGCTGTTGTGTCTACAAAAAACAAGCAGAAGTTACCCATTCAAAAGACACCCAAATTCATTTTACTTTTCTTAGAAAGGTTATTCATTAATGGAGTTATTAATTATCTATACTTCTCTATTACACGTGAATGTTAGGAATTTTAAGGGATATTACCTCCAGAGATATTGCACAATACCAACATGGAGTTGTATGATTCTCAATATTTCAACATAAAATCTTCAAGACTGCAGAAAAACAACATGCATCATGCATGGTGTGGTTGTTGCCAACTCGTATAAAGAGTTTTATTGGTTTTTATGCTTATCAAGTTAGCTCACAGAATTGATACTGGTCGCTACTCGGTAGTATCAGTGATTCAATGAATATCAGTCGACATGAACTGGTGGTACGTGGGCAGTTTGTCTTTGTGTACTAGCTGCGAACTTGCACTGGAGAAAAAGATCCGGCCTATCAAAGTCAAGCTTCGTGTTCTTTTTATCTTCACTTCACTAAGTTAATATAATTTTAAAAAATTAAAATTTTTTCAAATAAATATTAAAATTTAAATTAAACTTCTACGTAAATTTTAAAATCAAAACATATCTTTTGTTTACTTAAAGATTATACGTGTTCACCAAATGTAACAGTGAAAATGTTCATTCGGATTTTGTTTGTTACTTAACATTTGGTTTAAAGCCATTGATTTCATTTTCTATCGTTCTTAACAAACATTAGACCAACCAAACCGAATAAAGACCAAAGCTGCAGACCTTAAGCAGAAGATTTGCTGGACAGAGTAGGTGATGTCCCGTGCAGAGTATTGCAGTCTTTGCAGTTGTCTTAACAGCTTCAAGCAATATTTGGAAACTGGTAACTGGAGACCTGTCAGCTCGATGAACTCACAGTCCAGTGACATTTCAGGAAACAAGTTGACCGAAGGTTCTTTTATTTTGAAGTTTTTGAACACAACAAAAGCTAGGGCTTACTAGGTTCAAAAAACCACAGTTTAGTGCTTGTCTCTACACATTTCCTTGGTTCTTCACAACTCGGGTTGGTTGCAGGAAAGTTGAAGCCTTTCTCTGTTGGCTATGGATCAATCTGAGCGTCTCACTATTAAAGTGAAGAATCAGGTGTTCTCTTTCTCCCTTTCTTCTTCTCTTCGTTTTCTTTTTCGTTAGTTCTTCATGTACCCTTCTATTGTTGGTTACAAAAAAAAAAAAAATTTCCGATTTTGATTCTTGCTATCTGCTGAAAAAATATTTTAAAAGTACCTGGACTCTAGACTGCTTCATTGGAGTTGGTTGTTTTGTCTTTAGATCTTTAAAAGCCACTGCGTGCATGTCCTTACTCTCTTTCTTCTTCAATGGCGTAAATCTTTAAAAAGCCAAATGATGTAGCTTTTCCTGATTCACTAAGAAACATTATATTAAACTTTCGTATTAACTTTAGTTCCCGTAGATGTACTGGCTTCCTTGACTAGAATTACTATGCTGTGTAGTATAGCTTACTTTTATCATTATTTTAGCTTTGCTTGTTGAAACTTTGGCGAGGTCTTCAGTCTTCCAAATGTCTTGGAGTTTCATATCGACTTGACAGACCTTCAATCTTCTCTGATTGGCCATAAAAAAATAATAATTTTGCTTGTACAGAGCTAATTGTAGTCTACAAGCTAACAACATCGATTTTGTTTTTCGTGTAGGATGGGAACTGTCTGCATTACATTGTGAAGGCGCACACTCGGATGTCCAAGGTCATTCATGCTTATTGTAAGAAAAAGAAATTGCACTCTAATACTGTCCGCTTTTTATACAATGGGAAACGAGTTGCCAAGAATCAAACCCCAGCCAGCGTAATTTTCTTGAATCACTCTAATAATACCGTTTTCAATTGCTAATCTGTTAACAGATTTGTTTGTTAAATGTAGCTTCAAATGAAGAATGGCGATGAAATTGATGCCATGATGCACATGAGTGGAGGTGGTGGGCCTGGTGGCAGCCATAATGAACATTAACACATGATCGAAGGTACTACGCATGAGCAGCCAAGGTTATGCAGGCAGAAGGTTAATGCATTTTAGTTTAGACAAAGAGTGTAAGATTATTCTGCTGTTAGAACAGATATCCTGTAAGATATAAAGCTGCTGCTGATGGATTTTACATCTAATGAATGGTAGTTCAAGTATACAATATATTTAACAAAAGAAAAACAAAAAGGAAGAGCCACAGCCTATCACACACCAAGCAGCCAACAGCTGCCACCAAAACAGTAAATACACAGGCACTGCCGGTCAGTACTAATATGGCCGGCAACAGCCCTCCAATGATATTATAATTATGCTACAAACATGTGTAACCACCAATCATATATATGTGCAGAAGGAAAGCCACAATTGATATTAATAGTTTGCAAGGCAAATCCCCAGGTGAATTGTTATTATTCAGCTCTCCTGCATTTACATATTCACTCTTCCCAGTAGCTGTTGTCGTAGAGACATTTACCGATGTTGAACCTGATAAATTTCCCACATAAAGTGTCAGAATTAAGCAAGAGAAAACTTGAAAGAAGTTTTAATAATGGTAGTAGCAGGTAGCTGCAACTTACAATCATAATTAGCCCATCCAACTCGTTGATTTGCAATATCATAAACGAAAATTTTGTCTTTCAGAACAAGATCTGCGTAAGATAAACACCAATATTTTTTTTTTTATACATAATCACAAGCTTGTGACAAGATTTAAATAAAGAAGAGAAATATAAGTAATGAAAATGTCAAATGTACAGGACAGCCTCAAAGAAAGTGCTTGCTGTTGAGGTTCTAAGAAGGAATATATGAGCTTCAGCATGGAATTATCTCGCTTGTGAACACCAAAGTAGGGTCGAGAGATACTGGTGGGATCATATGATAAGGATATAGTAATATTCGTATAAACATCGTTTTATGGAGATTTTATGGCAATGGGATATTCCACACTAATGAGATGAAACACAAAGCATAGAACATGCAAATTCACAAACTGACAAAAAGTTAAGAGTTTGATGATCTATGGGAGAGCTCAATTGAAAGAGAATTCTTTTCAGCATTTTTATAAAAGAAGGCTAGGTTCATCAAGAACGAGAGGAATTCAAAATGTTTCAAATTCCTACATTTGACTGTCGAATAATATAAGCTGCACTAGAAGCCAAAAGGATAAATAGAACGTCGACTAGAAGGTAATATTTTCTTCGACTGGAACTTTTTGTGTTAAGTGCTTTGGCTTGTATCTTCAGCTAATCTCCACAAAAGAGTAAAGAATAAAGGATAAGGACAGAGAGTGAGAAGATGAGACAGATTGGGGTTGTATACCTCCTAAAATTGTTATTCCTTGACCCTGAATCTTTTGAAAGCCGATGCACCAAACCGCAGCACCGCCCTGTGATGGCAATTAAACCATTCAAACTAGACCAAATATTTTCAGCACATTTAAGACAGAGGCCGGGATGCAAATCACTGTAGAGATTTAGAGATGGTGGTTCAAAGGAAGCAAAGGTATTCACGAATAAATAGAAATTCGTTGGTCTGATAATACAGGATAGAACTAATGCAGCTTCACTAGAGCAATTTGACACAAGGTCGAGCAATATTAACATGGAGAAAGGTTTCCAAAGCTAAAGTTTTTTGGATCTGCATGAGATGCATTAATGGAGGTAAATTAGTGAGGACTTTGCACACAGTTGGGAACATATGAATCAAAAAACATGATGTCAACAAACAGTTTAGTAAATCTAGGGTAGAAATTTGATACATCCCAACCATTATTCAAACGTCGCACACAGTTGGGAACATATGCATCAACAAACATGATGTCAACAAACAGTTTAGTAATCTAGGGTAGAAATTTGATACATCCCAACCATTATTCAAAGGTCAACTAGTATAAAAACCTTGAAATCAAAATGAGAACTTCAAGGCTTAAAAATCATTGCAATAAATTTTACACTTTATGGAGACAAGCATCTCATTTAAATTGTCATACAACGCAAAATTTTTGTCCACGCCAGTACACAAAATTCATGGCTAGCTAAGAAACTCACAATAGAATTTTGCTGCAGAAGGTAGTCTTGAGGATTCAAAATCATGGATGCACCATTAGCAAAGTTGAAACTAACTTGAGGAAATATGTCATTGACACTGAGCACAACGTAAAAGCAGTTTGAGTTCAGACAATTCTAGAAAACAGCAAATCAAATGGAAGATAAACTGAATATAACAGAGTTAAAAGAAAACCTGGAAGTGATCAGATAACACTGATTTCCTTTGGAAAGAACTGGACGCACAGATTGTGAAACAACATTTGTAATCTGCAATGCAAGCAAAATGCAGTCAAGAGAATGAATGACATATTATACAGCTCCAGATTCTCAGGAAAGTTACTAGAGAATCATACAGGTATGTATATTCTAATCTATCCCAACAGTTTTTCCATAACAGCATATGAATTTTGTTAATTGAAACATACAAAATGATACGTTGCAACTTACAGCACTAACAAAAGAATCATAACCCTCTTCGGCAAGGTATGCCAAGGTAGTTCCAGAATCAACTATCGTCCCCGTGTTGCTTGATGTAGCGAAAACTGATGGATTAATAGCTAAAGTTTGGCCACCGACAGATATGCTTTGCAGGTTCAAATTGTAATGAGACCTGAAATTTGGATTTCATGAGACTACTCATAATTGATGCAGTACAATGTTGTATGAAACGAAATGTTGAGTTTCTATGTTTAATCTAGAAAATGTGATCAACCAAATCCAACTGTATGAAGAATAAAATAGATGAAGAGAACAACGTATGCAAAACAATCTGACACATCATTACTACATTATTATTTTCTTTCAAGGGCAATGTCGTTATAGCTGTTGCAAGACTTCAAGTCAGGAGTCAAGCTTGATATAGTGCTACAAGAAGTTAGCTGTCCTAGCATACGGATTAATATCACCGTGACAGCATTGGTTTTGCTTGCTGGTGACATTTAAGGTACAAAAACCATCATACTGATCTAAAAGGCATAGCATGGAAAGCACACTTTTTTATCAGCAGAGAGTCAAAACTGATGTGAGGGATCTCAACACACCATATACCTAGCCTGAGTAAAGTTACAGTCACAGCCTGGAGTATTCACCAGAAAAATGGGCTACACTTACTTGATTTGGTACAATTTAATCTCAAAAGAACTGATCAAGAGCTTGTTTCGACACTGAATACTCAAGATGTACGGGCAGTGGAAGATAGATTAAATCATATCTACAAGAAGTTAAATTCTTCTTTATAGCAGTTATGAAACAAAGGAATGAAATGCATGTCCTTATCAGAATATCATAAATTATAGAACTAACTTCAGCCAATGTCCTATCACCAGAGACAAGGTTAACTTAATCAATAGCAAAAGACAGACAGTGGAAATAGTTTCTAATTCTTGGAATAACTGAAAACAACCATGAGAAGATAACATGGATTTCGCAAGAAAAATACAATAATAAATTCAACTTACTGTGATGGGACAATTGGAGTATAAACAATATTTGGCTCCACAATTTCTCCAAGAACCAATATACCACCACCACTATCATCTCCTTTCAAGCAGTGGGAGAAGACTCTTGGTGTTACTCCTTGTGAAGCAAGTTGGGAAATGATAGACATGTCCTGTTGCCCAAATCCAAAAATCCCATCAACTGCTCTATCGGATTTAGTTAAGTCTCCTGTCTGCAATGTGCTACACCTGTTTTAAAATACAGCATCCATGTTCTTGAACTCCATTTTGGAAATAAAACATTACACTACGTCTTAAGATAGAAAAACTTCCAAGAGCTCACCCAAACGTGATGGGAGCCGTAGAATTATTCGTCAAAGACCCACCAAGAATGGTATCAAAATGCAGCAGATCAGACACGTAATAGCCTGATGTGCCACTTCCGTCACCATACTGGAATGTGTAACTGCATTGATTGCTTTGCGAAGAACATGCAGAATCTGATGATTGAACCCCAAGACTGCACCTTTGGTCTGAACACGAGATTAATGAAACTGTTGATGAGCTCTCAGGTTCAAAGAAGTTGAGTGGAATCTGTAACACAATAAAACTGATGAAGTAGAAAAACCTCAGCATTAAATGTATATAGAATGCAGAAAAGCTAAAGTCAGCTTACTTGAAGTCCACTTGAGACAGGGCAACCGTTGCATGAGCCGCAACTAACCCACAAAACATCACTCCCAGTGTCAATCTGTACATAGAAATCCTTTGGAGGAGAGCCCAGTTGCACTTTGGTATAATATAGCCTATGGCAAAAAACAAATAGTGCAAGGAAGAGAAATTAATATGACCAAAAAAAGTTCTCCTAAGAGCCAAATATCACATAAATCCTAGGAAGCTGCTTTTTGTGGAAATAAACTTCAGGAAAATATTTAAGAACAAAGTTGCTTATGGTAGTCCCTTAAACAGAACTGTAAAACTGACCACGTGGTCATAAACATAAAAAACTAGGAAGAAAGAAACAAAAATTATCATAACTCGCCCATTAGAAAACGTAGGTTTTATGATATAGAAATATAAACTTTTGATTTGAAGCTCCAAACTTGGCGAGTCATGATTGGTAGGAAAGAAATAACGAACGCGAATATGGCATATCTCCCAAAGTAAGTAGTTATAATTAATGAGCTTTCGAAGGCATCGGAATACTTGAGTAAACGAATTAAAATCTCACATTCCAAAAACAAACTCAACAAGTACAAACGAAGAATGCCCACTGTAAGTCGTGAAAAATGACAACAAAGCCAAATACTAACCATTACAAACTGAAACAAAACCCAGAATTCAATCACCAAAACATCATTTTTGAAAAAAACAAAACAAAACAAAGAATAAAAGCTGTGAGTTACCCAACAAGAAAAGGATCGAAAGTCCCTTGGACAGGGAAATCAACAACCCCACCAGCGGACTGCAGCATTCTTCCATGTCTGACACGGTCCCGCTCCCTAAGCTGACCCAGCTCAAGCTTGTGACTGGCAGGAATTCCCCTCTGCAGCACAAACGTTGCCGGAGACGAGCACTTAACCGCCACCGTCGGGAAGACGACGGCGGAGATGAGAACAATAGCCGTAAAAGCCAAGCCCATTAGTCTAATTTTCACTAACAAGGCCTTGTCTTTCTCTTGGTTTTATGGATTTGCTTTGCTTTTTGTAAAGTGGGATTGAAACGAAAGCGAATAAACGGTCAGATTTGGTGGGTCGGAAACTGGGACTGACTCGAAAGATTAAGTAAAGCCAATAAAAATATATGCGAATATAAAAAATAGCAGACCAGAAGAAGAAGAAGGAAGAGGAGACAGACACTGATATCAGAGTTTGAAAACATCAAATGGATTTGCGTTAACGTTCCAATTATTCTACGATGTAAATATTACTCCTCCTTTTTATGTATCGCAACAGTATTGTATTTTTATAATTTGTCTGCATAATTTTTAACATAAAAATGCAATGATATGTCATGCACAGTTGATCTTGAATCTTGGATTACAAATCTCAACAGATCCTATCCTCTAGATAAACGTTCATAGTAACCAAACATTAGAACTACCAACCTCCCACGCCCACACGGTAAAAACAATAGAAGGTGGTTTAAAGTGTGAAAGATGGACAACAAATAATTTCTTGTTTCCTTCAAGTTTGTAACTCACATCCAGTTTTATGGATAATTAATTACAAAATGTAAAATTATTTAGAATTTTATTTTAAAAGTATATTTTTAATTAAACGTAAAAATATATCTGATTAAATTGCACTTCTAACCATTTATTTTAATTGACCAATTCAAGTTAATTGTAGTAGACTATCAAAGAGCAAAGTCACTAACTTCTTGATGGGTAACTAGTAACTAGTAAAGAAAGAATCGGAATAAGAAAATACAAATAAGAATGAAAAGTGAGAATCGGAATAAGAATTAAATTATTGATTATGCAGATTTGATGTATAAGTATTATAAATAAAATTATAAAAGTTAATAATTACGCTAATATTTGGTATCAAATGTTAAGAATGATAATGACTTTTTTTACTTATTTTTTATTAACATGTGATTGATTTTGTAAATAATTGATTACAATATTTTATATTATTATTATTTAATAAATACGTAAAAATACTCATCTCGTAAAGTTGATAAGGTTTTAGTAAAAATTATTTATAATATTTAGAAATTTATTCGGTCAGTCAACATGCTATATAACACACTAAAAAGGAAAGCATTTGCTCGCATATCTAAAGGCTTGAATGGATTGAGAAAGAAAAGGAAAGCAAAGGAAATTGAAATGATTCCACCAAAACATTCCTTTAATAAACAATGCATGGATATGGACCCCACTTCTTTTGTCGGGCCACCACTCGATCTCGATCCCAATTAAAAAAGCCTAATGAACTCCACTTTAGCACACCCCAATGCACAATTATTTCTCAATTTTGACCTTTTGTGGCCCTTCTTTTACAATTTCTTTAAAACAAATGCAATCCACGTTGCGCCCATCTTTAACCTTAAGATCCTCCTTAAACGCTAAGGTTTTGCCTCGCTTTTCCTTGAAATGCCTATTCTATCCTTGCCCTCACGTTTTCCTTTTTACGAGTACGGAGTTCAACGTGGTATTCACCTTTTATAGAGTTCATATCTTTTAATAGAGAATAAGCTCAAATTTCATAAGATATTCAAAATAAGTGTGTGTAATTATAAAGATAGTTGAGTTACAATAAACCAAGCAAATTGACGTGCATGTTTCAAAGTCTTTTTAATAAACAATATTTATATTAAGTTTTTATATTTAATAATACAATAGTACAATGCAAAAATTATGTCCATTATATGTTAAACCAAGGATTGAAAAATTCAACTGATTTAGCTGATTCAACCATAAAAACCTTGAACCGTCTAATTTTTTAATTAAGTTTTTAACTTTCTATTCAATTTATTTTAATAACTCTTGTTCTTAAAAAACTATTAGTTTATTAATTAACCAATCAATTTTATAAATTAATAAGTTCTTATAAATTGAAGTAAATCAATTATTTTTTATTTAATAAATTTTTAATTAAACTTTAAATTTTTTACAGGTAAGGAAATTTTATTTTAATTATATTTCAAATTTTAATTTTATTCAATATTTATTATTTAGAGTTTAATTTATTGAACATTTTAAACCTTATATTTGTGATCTTATTAGTTTAGGGGGTGTTTGTTTCTATTTTTGTTTTTAATTTTTTGTTTTTGTTTTCAAATTCAGTAAAAAAATCTGTTTGTTTGAGTTTTTAGTTTTAGTTTCTTCCAGTTTTTTTTGAAAGAAAAATTGAAAATTAAAATTAAAAATTACAACAGAAAAATAGAAATAGAACTAAACGGCCCCTAATTTTCGGTTTGATTTTTTAAATATTGATAAAAAGTATAACTTTAAATAAAGTTTGTCTTAATTTATTAATAAATTATTTTTGATTTGGGGTTATATTTGGCATTTTGAGCGATGGGAGGTGTGGTTCATTCATATGCCGAGCAAAATGATTTGATCAGTTGGCGGCAAATACAAAGCGTAGGAGAAGGCGCGGAAAAGTAGAAAGTACCGTCCCATGTTACGGACGCATCGTTACACAAATGTGGGCCCCATAATAAAAAAAGTCAAATACATTGTTAGTATTTAGGAAACTAAAACTATTTGAAGATAACACAAACGGTTGAATCATTTTCGATTACATAATTCTAATTGAGGGTTTGTTCGGAGATTAAACTAAAAGTTACTGTTTTAGTATAATCAATGAACTCTTGTTTCATGCCACGTGTCTCGTACGTGGTTATATATGCGTCATTGCGTAGGTATTTCTCTCTATGACCTTTTAATTTTTGTCTATGTGTACAATATATTATGCAACATTTGACCAGATATCCATGTTTAGTACAAATTAGTGCCATCTTAGGATTAGAAGTTTAATTATTAAGTTTGAAGAAGTATTAAGAATAAGATTCTAGATTCCACGAGTGCCAATTCTAACCAATTATAAATTGACATACGTTATTAAATAAGAAAAGTTCCGACACTGAGGTAGCTTTTTAAAACCCATAAGGAAAATGCATTTTTAAGTTATACCAATTAGATTTGGGGGGTTAGGTAGTATTATGTCACACTCAAGTGAGAGAAAAAAAAATTCGGTTTCGATTAAGCTTAATGTTAACTTTATACTAGTTGAAGTCGGCTGTTTGAATTAGTCTCAAATGATATTGTGAATAATCTTCTGGAGCCGATAACATTGTGATTTCGGTAGACAACCCAGGAAGGTTACCTTGGTGGTGTTGGGTTTTCTTTTTCTGGTAAAGCGTGTATGACTTGTGCACTAGATATGCCCTTCTCTTGGAAACAAGCTAAGCTAGTGCCTAGTGCACTAGATATGCCCTTCTCTTGGAAACAAGCTAAGCTAGCTATCTTATATGTTTGACGTTTTTATTTTGTTTTACTGTGAATGTTAGACTTGATGTAGATAATTTCCTTTAATGACGCACCAAAGCTGGAACTAAACTCTCCATTGCCAGCTTTAGAGATTGTTTTATGATTAGACTTGTAATTTGGGCCCAGAAGTTGACAGAGAACAACTTGTGCAAGTCTGAAAAGCTGGATTTGTATATTTAGTAAGTTTATGGCCTTTCGTGACATTTGTTGCTCTTAATTTGTTATTTTTTCAATAAGATTCTCTTGGACTAACTTGGAAAGTTAGTCTTGGGCTCAACCTCTTTTCCTTGTCATGTCCTCTTGATTTAACTCATTAAGAGCCCAAGATTAGCTAGTAGGCCTATTGGGTTATTCCTCTATGTCCCATGGTGGATTAGGCGATAATAGCTTGTTTGGGCATCCCTCAAATGCCACGGTACATCATTACTCTGAATATCCTATTAAATTCAGTTTTAGTATGGAACAATATCAATTCCGATATCGATTAATTAGGTAACAATTTGGATAAAATTTAAAAATTTTATTTAAGTTTTATAAAATTACAAAATATTCTTTTAATATATAATGTCGGATAATTTTTTATTTTATTTTAATCATATCTCATGAAATCATAATATAAATTTGATATAATAAATATTTTTTATTTTTATTGATTTTATTTTCACATATTTTTAAATTAAGATGAGAAAAAGATCATTTAATTCTCATATAAAATATAAAATTAAGAATAATATAAAAATAAAAAATCATTTATAATAAATAAATTTATTTTCAAATTTTATCTTTACATATGTCAAAATTATTATAATAAAATGTCACATATATGCACAAAAAAATATATGTATTTTTAATATGAAATATATAGATTTTAAAAAGATTTAAATTATGTTAAACTAATATATTTAATTATGTAATCTATAATTAATTTGTATAAGTCTAGTTAAAAATTTTATTTAATACATTTTATTTGTATCTTTATTCTTTATCAAATAAATTGTAGATAATTATGTCATATTTTTAGTTAATTGTTATTTTATATAGAAGATATTTTAATTTTTAAATTACAATTATCACTAGGGATGACAATTGTTGGACCATGGCCTTAAATTTAGTTATTTTCAATGGCTGGCTCATGGGTCAGGTCCAGGCTCAAACTTATTCGAGACTCAATTATTACAAGCAAAATAACATTATTTTACTTAGAAGAGTTGTGCTTCAGGTAAGCCTAGGTCTGAACAACACGAACTCAATTAAAAATTAAAAAATAAGTTGTTATATATTTTTTATTTTTAAAAATTTATTTTAAAAAATTTGACAGGACTATAAATATTTTATTTTAGTTATATTTTAGATAAATGATAATTATAGATTAGACATATAGAAGAAAGAACAAGAAGTTCTAAAGCAAAAACAAGAAAACAGTGGAAGATGCGGTAAATATAATGATCCAGAGAGTTAAAGAGACAATATATAAAAGTCCCGCTTGCATAATTGCCACGCATTCAAAGCACTCATTATCCTTGTAGGCCAAAGATGTGACATTCACCAAGTCCACGAAAAGGGTCAACTGTCCTTTTCGTGGACTAGGTATATTCCCATTCTCAAGTTTGATCGTCTTTGTGCAGTAATTTCACTTCCTTTCTGTTCTTGCACTCAACTTCCTTTTTGTTCTTATATCATATGTTGGCATCATAATTAAGTTGTTTTTGGGTTGAAAGATAGCTAGCACTCAATAACTATATAAGTTGACTTCAAACAAGTGCCCTCCACGAGGACAGGTGGTTGCTTGTTAATGGGGTCCTTTGCACCTTCCAGCGTAACCTAGAAATGGTGACACTTTTTCATATTGCAGCATTAGTGTTTGTTCATGAAAATGGAAACATCTCTCTCTCTTTTTCCAACAAGTCAAAAACAATGCACGTATGTTGTTTGGTAACATATATAGAGACATATAGAGACTTGGTTTTGTTACAGCAAAAGATGATTTAACAGTGGAAACTTAATGCACTCCCATATTCCACTTATTTACACTTGCTAGATGGATATAGTTATCAGGAATTAGTTATGAGTTTGTCTTTGTTCTCAACTCAAGAAGATCGGAATGGTACTTGGAGATCCATCCTTTAATTGTCTCAATCTCTCTTTGTCTTTGCATGACCAGCCAATCTGGATCACCGGGCTTCTCTGGATGTATATCCAAGCAATGGGATCCTGCAATTAAGTTTATGAGCTGAAAATCTTCCATCTCATTACTTTTTCCAAACAATGATTAATGAAGGCAGTCCAACTTGATTCGGTATCGCACACAATGGATACTTATAATATGTGGAAAATATTAGACGCGTATATCTACTCCAAATCTCTTATTATTGCATAAATATTTGACAACATTATATTCTAGGATAATATCTGTATATATGTTATAATCAGAAAAAAACTCTCTGTGTATATTTAAAATTATAAGAACTAATATAGGAAATATTTTAAGATTGATTGGGTATGTTGCTGTGATATCACATCCCTTGTGTATTTATATATGTATATAATGAAATCATCGAAAATTATCAAGCCGCTTTAGCATATTACCATTCACTGTGAAAATTGCAACTATGTTGTCAGATATGTTCCTCAACACCCTGCAACCCAAGTACACGTTATTGTTTTTTTTAAGGAGTAACAATGCATAATGGAATGGATAAGAATAATCAAGAGTAGTACCCTCCACTACTATAAGGATCTCTTAACCCGTTTGAGAAGATGATGTTGCTGGCAAATCTACGTAGAGTCAAATCCAAATCCTGGCAGATAAGAATGGAAATTACGTTCTGAGCATTAACTGAGATCAAATGGGAGTTAAAAAGTTTTGGCATACATGGCCTCCATAATAAGATGTGATCCAATGTGGTTTAGGCTGGACGCCGAACAAGCTCTTGCAGTCGACGATAAATTTCTTAAGATCGAAAGGTGCTGATGGGAACATTGTGTTGCTATCGTGGCCTATTGGCATCACTATCTCACTACATGTCTGTATATGCAATAGCGTTATTTATTCTGGGTCAGTCTCTCTCAGTGGAATAACTGTACAAGGTTCACTATTTTTTTTTTCAAAGATATACCTGCCATTTCCACCCAAGAGAAGTTTCAGTTGGATAATTGTATTCGTTCATGTCATAGCATGATCTGTTTCCCATGTAAGAAACAACACCTTGAAATATTCGGCCAAGAATATCAGTTCCCTGTGGTGCTCCGTCGATGCCACCGCACACGATGCTAACTGGATATGCAGGAGGATGATTGTACTGTGCTGCATCAGTATAAATCGAATCCAAATAGTCCTCTAGCTCAAAACTTCTGTTCAATGGCCTGTCAGTTGAATGAAATTAAGAAAGATTTCACATCATCAATCAACTTATTTCTCATTGATGTGTGGAGACATTTTTGTTACTTACTGGCAAGTTCTGAATTTTTTGCTCAGGGTTAAGAGTCCTTTTGGCTGAGAAGCTGTCCTCTTAATTTCAGCCCATGACTTGCGTATTGTTTCATAGCAACTTACGCTAGCTTCCTACACCAAACTTTCTTAATTATGCTAACTAGGAGAATAGGTTAGATTATATTAGGTCCATTAATTACCTTAAAATCTTTGGTGACGATGGAATAGTAACCAACTTTTGGCGCAGTGCCATCAAAGTAAAGGATTGGCGCTGATGAAGCTAGGGCACCAAGGGCTACATGGGGATATTTGAGCCGAAACCATGCAGCTAGCACTGCAATTAATAGTGTTAGAAATTCCAACACCAGTCCATTAAAAAGACATTAATCAGTTACTACTTACTTCCACCATAGGATCCACCGACCACAATCACCGGAGAACTCTCTGCAGAATACTGTTTCTTGACATGCGTGATGACAGCAGCATAATCTGCTATAGCTTGAGCGGAGTTGAAGTACCCTAGAGACCCTGCATTTTTGAATGCTTCCTTTCTTGATCCAAACGGTATTGACTTCCCATAGTACCGATGCTGTCAAGATGATCATATATCACATATAACGATACAATTCATGTTTTGTTTTACAGCAAATTGTTTTTGCTTCTACGTTTACCTCTACATATAGCAGGAGAGCCTTGAAACGGGAAGCTTTATCGGTGAGGAATCCATTGGTGATAAAATCGTCTTCTATATTCTCCTCCGCACCAAAGTAAACAAGTATTGGTGCACTAGTATTGGCACCACCCCAATGCTTCAAATTCAGTACATATCTTTGCTGGAAAGTGATGTAACTCTCAGGCTTATAGTTGAAGTGATCAAGTATTTGGGTATAATAAAATGTAACGAAGTCTTTGGAAACAGGCAGAGAAGTAGAAAGGGTTTGGCTTTGGACTAGGTGTAAACTCTTTCGAAGAGCTCCAAGCGGAGGGATCTTAATAAATTGTGAAGTAGAGGCACGGAAAGAGATAATTAGGAAGAATATTAACGTGGAGAGCAATTGAATTGGCAAACTATCCATCACCTTCAACTTTGTAGTTATAAGCTTCAACTCTATAACCTATTTATAGCCCATAAACTTTGCATGTCGTTCCATAGAAGGGTAAGGGCAGAGAGGGGACTTAAACTCAATATCTCTTCGTATTCCAAGCCAAAATTTCCTTGAAATTACTTATGGAGAAAATTTGACATTTTTTTATTACTAAGGTTCGTATCTTTAAATTAACTGAAGTCTCCATATACTATAAGAAATTTGGTTTTGGGCACAGATAGAATCGCTATACTCTCTCTAACCCAAATTCTATGATTGATGATGCTTTAGGTTTTTCAATGTTTAACTTTTTAGATTTTGATTGTATTTTCTTACTTTGGAGATGATGAATTTCTAAATGTTTTCAGTTATTGTTACAACTTTGTTATGTTGGAATTGCAATATACAACATATCTTTTGACATTGTTATAACTCTAAGCTAAACAAATTTTTATAGCTATAATCACATTTATCTCCGAATTCTTGTTAGAAACAGCTAGCGTACTTGAACGTTTTTTACGTTTTTTCCTGTGGCCATAATCTTCTCATCCAATTTTCTTTTGATCAACTTGTCATCCTTTAAATCATGTGGATTTGGTCAGAATAATACAGCCAACTATTATCATACTAGACGAGACTGAATTGTCTCTAGAAGTAATGGAGGGCGGAAAGCAAACTAACATGCCATCGATGTAACCATTGCTGCGTTTTTTCTTTGCTGCTTGTGCAACTTTTTGATGACGAGCCACAAATGACATAAGCCCATGACACCTTTTTTAAATGAATATGAATGATTTTCGCATCATAATAATTTTGACGCCTAATTTATAGTATATAATCAATATAGTATAGTTTCAGAAAGCAAGGAAAAAAAAACTCTAAAGAGAAACCAATCCTATAATTAAAAGTAACTCTAATATAAAAGAAACAAAAAAAAAAGCTAGTGATACTTACGCGGTGGTGTTCTTCGGCACCATAATTTGGCTTTATTTTTCTGATCTTTTAATAAAAATTTCCCGTCAGAACCTAATAAAATTTTTGTTTTTTTTTGTATACATGCATATATATATATATATATATACAAAATAGGTGTATGTAATCGCTATGTTTATTAGTTAATAGCTATACATACATAAATATATTCCACTCTTTAGTGCCCTTAAAAATATACACTTAATTTGGTGAGTGCTGATACCACTTTAATCATCACGGCCTGGGTCACAATATGAATAATCTCGATGCCACGTGAAAACACATTGTGCTTAACAGTAGCTAGAACTCTGACAAGTAGGGTCGTTTACTTGTCAAATATACTCATTAGACTTAGTATGGAGTACTGTTGTTAACTTTTGACCAAGTGACAAAGCTGTATTCAAAGAAGTCCTATTAACTTTTGACAAAGTGATAAAGCTACATTCAAGAAGTCCTATTTATCAAAGTTATCTCAAATTTTTTTTAGACCTAGTGCCTACAATATAATTATCTAAAAATATTTGTTATCTTATAAATATAATAAAGTCTAGGTGATAAATATATGTTCGACCCCGTTTTCAGAGCCTAAGTATCCAGAATATCATAAAATGTGAGCTTAATCTAATAAAAACACCTTAACCATTATTGATTCATCTTCATGCTTTGGTACTATAACATGTAGACCTCATTTTCGGAGTCCAACTCTTGAGTCATGAAATCCTAAA
>JANIIA010000009.1:9260399-9280447 GCA_027478495.1 Erythroxylum alaternifolium | reverse complement strand
TTTATGTCTCTGTCTCCGGAGTCGGGACAGAAATTAATGGGGACAGCAAGCAAACAGGTCAGGCACAGAATTTTTTTGTCCCTATCTTCTATCCCCACCCATAAGGACAGCAACCAAATGTAGGGTTAGTGTTTGCACTTCTAATAATTGCAACAAGTAAACATCTCTTCAAAAAATGTCGTTAATACCTCCTTGGAAGCTGATTGTGTATCCATGTTTCAAGCTTAGCGCTTTACTAGCGACACAAGATATGCAAATCAGTCCGGTAAAACCTCGATAATCTTAAGGTAGGTTCTCATGAAGATTGTACGAAGTAAATTTGCACACCAATAATATTCGAAGTTCTTGGTGTCATTAAGGTTAATAAGTTGAGATCGTAACACTAACGAGGAAAAAAACAATGTGGAGACGTAATTTAGGAATTTTGAAAAGGAGATTTTAGAATTTTATAAATTTTTAAGTTATTTTGAATTAATCTAATTATATATTTAATCAAAGTTTAAATTTAATTTTAAATTATTAATTTTAAATGAGTAAAACTCACTATTTTCATGCGAATCCTACATAAAATAATGTCACAACGACACTGATGTATTTTTTTAACCAAGGAATCATTAATCCCTTCAAAAATTTTATCACTCAAAATTGAAATGTATCCTCGTTCTCTTCATTTTCTTTATCAACACAAAAAAATTCCTTCTAATCCATCATTCTTGGCAGACAGGTTCTTTTTCCTTGTTTTTGTTTTATCAACACAAAAACATCCGATTCCTCGCACGAATGAATTCCTATCAATTCATCCAATCAAGCACACAGTGCTACTTTCTGATCTTCACTATTCAAACCAACCAAGACCGAGAAAACATGAGGCCCAACAAATCCTCATCTCTCGCCCGGCACTTACCCTCCAACTTTTTTGGGCAAAGATGGCGACAATTTCAAAAACTTTTTCATCAACTTGCGAAAATAAGAAAAAGAAAATATTTGCTTCTTTCCATTAACAATTGTATGAACTATGATTACATATAATCGACAACAAATGAAATGAGTGCAAAAATGAAAATTTTGAGAAATAGCAAATGCAACCTATTCACACCAAAATAGGAGTAAGAAAAAGCCTCAAAAAAAACAAACCAACCGCTCAAACAACCACCCACACCCTTCCCAAAAAGCTTTATAGGAAAAAGTTGCTTTGTATCAAAATCTCAACCCGCAGCAGTAGTACATAAGATACATCGCAAGCGAGGAACACTTGAATTACCATCACTATCATCATCTTCATCATTCTCATCATGATCATAATCAGAGAACTGTTCCCTCTCCGTCTCTCCATTTGCTCCTCTTCCACTAACGGTATGCATGGAATCCATAAGACAATTCATGTGATAAGCATGACAGCAAAAGAATGCAATGACTGATACATTCTGAATCGAAAAGGGATCGAAACACATGCAACATCTCGTATCTCCCCTAGTTTTTGACTTGACTTCCATGCTTCTCACAATAGGTGTCCTCTCAGTTGCCGGAGAATCCCTACTCCTGTCCCTTTTCATTTGAGCATCATCTTCTTCATTGCTCAAGCAAATTCCCCGCCTTGCTTCATTGAAATATTTAACCAAGAGGTTTACACAATCAGCCTGTGTACCATTCATAGAATACAAAACTGTCAACACACTTCAGAATTTTGAATTTTGTTCAGATGCAAAATTAAGAACGTGAAAACAGTACCTTGAGGATATCATTGCAACCATGTCTAAGGGACGTTTCAGTTCTGTAATCTGTGATAATTTTGACCAGACGATCCCTAAGCCTGAAACAAGAACAAAAAAGGGAGAAAAAGGAACAATCACCAAAATCATCATTTCCAAGTGAATAAAAATCTATGAATGTTGTATTTACGTGCGTGTGCGCGTGTGCGCGTGTGCAGGCGTGCGGGTGCGCGTGTGCGCGTGTGCGTGTGCGTGTGTGTGTCTGTGTCTGTGTGTGTGTCTGTGTCTGTGTCTGTGTCTGTGTCTGTGTCTGTGTCTCTGTGTCTGTGTGTGTGTGTGTCTCTGTGTGTGTGTGTGTGTGTGTGTGTCATTCCACTTGATTAGATAGTTTTGAAGTTTCACTTTGACTATCCATGCGTGAACAATTGCATGTTGATTGAATTAACAGCATGCTCACACGGAACAAATGTGTGTATTCTTTTCCTTCTCCTCCTTTTATCTTTATTTTCAAACGATATTAAAAGTAATTTAACATGGTATCAGACCAAGTTCAGATTCTAAGCACCTTTATACTATTGGTAATGTTCAGAGCATAAGGTTTTCGAGCCCAAATGTAAATCCCTAACCTCTGTTTTTCTTAAGAACCCGTATTCCTTCATTAGGGACATAAGTTTTCTTTTCTAGCTAAGCACTTCTCTCAATTTGTCTTTCTGAGAGCACTGTCACCTATATTTTCTTTTCTGCCATTAAGACCATCCCTATTATGTTTTTCCTCATGACAGTCCTTTGAGAGCATTGTTAACTCTATTCTGTCTTTCCTTCCATCAATTCTGTATCCTTCTGATAGCCATAAGAGTATTCCTACCTTCTTTCCTGTTCTTTGACTTGTATTCTATTTTTCCTATCTCCTTCTTCCATGGCGAGCATCTCTTTTCTACCTTTTCTCTTCTCTCAACAATTGCCTAGTCATTTTTGCTGCCAACACTTCCGTGTTTACTTTCAAGTTCTTTTTTTTTCTATTTTAGGGCTTATCAATTAAAAAGAAAAAGAAAAGCTAGCAAAAACAGGAAAATAAAAACCACAGAAAGAAAAATAAAGAGAAAATAAAAAATAAAAAAGGAAAGAATATATTACTTCTTATTTGTTCAAAAAATTTCTTTTTGTAAATATAGAATTCATATGCGAGCTGGACCTATAAAACATCAACTTACTAACTTGAAGGGAAGTGTCGAATATCATAAAAATTCAATATTTAGTATTAAAATATTAGGTTAAATTATATCGAATATCCTGAACTATAGACAAAATATCAAATAAAACTCAACTTTCATTTTTTAACACTAGATATTACAACCTCTAAAAAATGTATAACTATATCCCAATTAGTAAGAAAATTCAACTGTGTTGAACTATTATTTCTCTAAAAATTTAACACTTGAAAATTTAACCTGAAAATCTGTACAGTTGTTAATAATAATCTAATTCACTATCGTTATTACTTGGGAAACATATTTGATGAATAAATTATTTTTGTTATAAGTTTGTAAAGGTTGAAATTTTGAAAAATCATAAAAATGAAAAACAGGTTCAAATATCGTCAAATTTTATAAGGCACAGGCACCTTAAGAAAATGTTCTAAACATAATGCATTTAACCACTGTTAAAGTTTTATCATTAAAAGTGTTAAAGTAGAATATGTAAATATATTGTTTCATAGGTTGTGATTTATAGTGTTACTAAATGAAAGTTGAAATATGTAAATATATTTTTTCATAGGTTGTGATATATAGTGTTACTAAATGAAAGTTGAAATATACTTGATAGATTGTTAAAACGCCAACATATTTGACATAATTTGCTCAAAATATTATTGAATGTTCCAATATAGGAACATTATATGTGCCCTATAATAGGATAGCTTAAGTACTGTTTAAGAATATTATATCCTCTTATTATAGACTATTGTACTGCCCTACTATTGTACCCAGTATCTATTATAAATGGATGGCCTAAACCTATTGAATAATATACTTCAAAACTCTTTATCTTTAGGTTCATGGATGTGAGCTTCAGACTGAACCAAATGCCAATATGTACATTCTGCTCCCCTACTCTTTTATCTGTCATTACTATCCTAACCTAAAGCTTTTCTTCAGTTAACTCATCAAATAAGGAAAGAAAGTATGAACGAATATTTTACTCAAGGTCTCAAGTTACAACTTTCTGAAGATGGCATCTGTAGTTTTCATTAAGAACCGAAACAAATTTATCTACCCCGGGAAAAATTAACCACAACCAGAATATACACATTTTTGTAGCTCTCAGTAAAGGAGAAAGAACCAAGAAAAGGAAACTTTAACAAAAGTTGAATCGAAGTCTCGGGCATGCCTGACTACCAAC
The DNA here is from genome assembly GCA_027478495.1 of Erythroxylum alaternifolium. Taxonomy (NCBI): domain Eukaryota; kingdom Viridiplantae; phylum Streptophyta; class Magnoliopsida; order Malpighiales; family Erythroxylaceae; genus Erythroxylum; species Erythroxylum alaternifolium. The sequence continues at coordinate 9,276,338 of JANIIA010000009.1, read as the reverse complement.
AAGATGGATGACATGTCCAAGATTGCAAATCCAAGATTCAATTGAAGTAAGAAACGAGAAAATAGATGATCATCAAATCAATAGTATGGGTCAAGGCATACTAACCGAGGTATCTCCAAGCCATTAGGCACCACGTTTACAATATATAAAGGGTCAAGATTGCCAACAGTGTGCTCTAACAATACTCCGACCTGAAAAGAAATCAAATGATACGCATATCATGATAACCAGGAGAAAGAATGAAAACTTATCATATTTGTGCCTGTCATACAAAACTAGCATAAACTGTGCAATTAGATTACCATCTCAGGTTTGTTAAGACACTGCTTAACCAATTCTTCCCAGAGTTCATCGTCATGTTGCATGCTTACAAACTCTACAGCCTGCACAGACAATCATGATACAGCTCCTATCACTTCCAACATCCAGGTTTCAAATAAAGACAGTGACAACCCAAACAAACAAACAAGAAGCTTCCATCAGAGACAGAATGGAACCTCTTCGATGTCCCCCAATTTATTAATGATGACAGCTAGGGCCTTCCTCGAATTTCCCATTCTTCCAAGTATAAAGACTTGCTCCCGTAAAAGATCTCTTTTGACACAAATTTCATGTGCCTGAAATTAAAGTTTGTGGCTTTCACAAACTGTGTCAAAGTAATTAACATTGATTTACTTTAACATATTAGTCTTGTGTGCATGAATTAGCCAAACCTTCTCAAGTGTGTAATGTTGGCTGCTACGGAGAAAAGGAAGTAACATTTTTGGATCATAGTCTGCGTACAGCTCTACCTGTCCCAACCAGATCAAAGTTATGCAAGATATTTAGAGTGAGTTAAGCCATAAGATCAATTCAAGTTAGCATGAAAAATTACAACTATGCCTGCAACAATTTACCCTGGACACAAAAAAGATGCTTTTAAAGATTCTAAGTCATGCAGGTAAAAGGAAGTTGACCACAAGTAGCAGAACAAGAAGATCCTTTCAGTTAGACATTTATAATAGGGTTTTGCAAAGAACTTGTGTTTCAGTCTCAGATATTTATACACACAGTTGAACAAGAGGAACAAGTTTTTTTTTTTTTGGGAAATTACATGTGGAACAAATTGGATATAGCACTGTAGAATCTAGGTTTAACAGGAGAATAGGACAGTTTCAATTTTGTCTTACCCCAAATCATTGGAAAACAACCATTAACAAACCGAAGATGTTGACATATAGTTTGCATACTTTTATCTATTAAGTCCATTCTAATTGACTCTAAATTGACAAGTTGTTCATATGGAAATAAAAATAATTTGCCATTTTAACAAGCAATAAACTCTTCAAAAAGGAAAATATTAACGATACTGAGACTTCTACCAACATAAGACAAACAGGTAAAATATTTAAGCCAACCACCTGCATATCATGAAAATCCTTTCCAGCATGTGGATTCACTTCAAATAACGAATGCAGATATAGATGCAAGAAATATCTTGAATCACACTTGTTGCTTGCAGCCAGCAGTTGTGCTACAACTTCAGATGGAGAAATTAAATCTTTGTTCTGAATCAACAAGGTCACTGCATGTTTGGAATCAAGCATCATTAATTGGACAACCTGCACATTACCATACCAGCAAAAAGGAAGTAGATAAGTTTGCCATAGTTTCAGATAACCAGTAAATATAGCAAACTGAAATAGGAAATAACAGGAAACAAAGAACTATTGAAAAATAGGTGATCTGTAATAGTCAAGCAGGACATATAGCAAACTGAAATAGGAAATAACAGGAAACAAAGAAACATTGAAAAATAGGTGATCTTGTAATAGTTTTCTCACAACCTACATGGCAAACAATTTTCCAACACATCTATCAAATGACAACTCCTAGAAGAAAGTCAATATTCAAAATATCAGCAAAACCACAACCACTAGCAAATCCTGAACAGTTTATGTTGCAAATTGGATGTATGAACAGGTTCTCAATTATTAAACCTAAAATTATAAAATAGAGAGCAACAATAGAGCATTATCAATTTTCAATCTATTGCCATACCTTTTCACGAATAGCTTCATATAAGTTGTGTTTTTCAATGAAATCAAATATTTCTGGCTTCATAAGCTGAGAAAGGTAAAAGAAAAATGAGCGACCAGCAAATAAACAAATAAGAAAATGTTACTAAATTAAGATAATTGAAAGCACAACTATAGTTTTATTGAATCAGACTAGATAAAAAGGGACTTTTATTACTTCTTTCAGCACTAACGTAAACTTACATCAGCATAAAGAGAAAAAGCTTTCTCATATTGCCCATCAATTACATAGAACTCTGCTAATGCCTGAAACAGAAAAATACTGTGATTAAAGACTTGCAGATATCAAAACTTCCTCAGATGATACGCAGGACTCCCAAGACAAACCTCTTTGAGTGCATCGGTCATGGACGAGGAATTCAGTTGAGGTTCTATGGCAGAGATAACTGGCAATGCAGAATATATTGCAGATGGCCAAGATTTGACAGTTGACAAAAGATCCTTGTGAAAAGATGAATTTGTTGCCAATGCTACTAAAGCAACCTGAAGAATGAACATGAACACGCATTCTTACCATGTAGGAACAGAAAAATAAAGTACAAAGAGGTACAAACCTCATAAGCAGTATCCCGGAGTCTAGGGTTCTCTGTTGGTATATAAGGAACTAATACAGGAAGCTGGCGGAGATGAGCAAAATGGAAAACCCACCTGCAGAAAACAGTCACTCCTGTTACCAAGTGCTAAGGGTAACTTTGGCGTTCAACTATTTAAGAACATCCTAAAATAACATAACTATATAAACATAACACAGACACCCTTGTAAGGGTAAGCAGCACTGGCATCTTTCAGTCTTTCTCTCTCTCTTTCTCTCTACACAAAGTTACGAGTGACCATAAAAACAAAATGTTTATGATGGGAACATGTATATATGTTTGCCTTACCTTTCCCAAGCTGATGCTGAACCCCGCAACAATTTGGGGCACAAGGATGCAGCTTCACCATACTTTCTTTCAACAATCAAATGATCAAGATATCTGGACCCCACCTGTACACATGGATCCCAAATTTAATCATTTGTGAAACTAATCTAATCAGTTCTATTTAAGTTGCAAGAATCACATGTTCTTGGGATAACCTCGTCACCAAATTGAACAATTGTCCAAATTTGCAATGATGTGCTAAACTCACTATTGGCATGATAACAACATTACAGTGAAGTTTTGAAGAGCCATCAAAATGTTAATCGTGATAAAGAAAAAGGAATATATTTTATTTGATTCATAACGTCATTAAAACTTCCTTTGAGAATTCTTTCTCCTTAATATTACTGGGTTAAATGGACTTACTTGTACAGACATACTCACTAAACAATGTCAAAAGGATGTCTTGATCTGAAAATAAATTGAATGATCCTACTCATATAGCAGCTTTATCATTGGTGATATTGATTGGATTGCACGATGCTGTAACTTGATCTCTAAGGACCGACGTCACAATTTTTCACAAAGAATAATAAAAGATTTAATAAGAAATTTTCTAAAGAACCTGTGGATATCAGTAGAACTAAACATATTGCTAACCAAGGAAGAGATTTCATAGTAAAGACAAGATAGACTTGGTCCAAAAATACCATAATCCCCATGCAAGCTGAAGAATGTACAATGCCTATCTACATATTTTAACACAGGTAAATAAATCAAAGTACCTCATCCAGGAGTTCACTCCGACCTTGACCTGCTTCAACCGCAGCTAAAGCTTTTTCATGCCAGCCATGTTGCAAAAGCCATGATATATGGTCCTCAGCATCCCTAAAATATAGCAAAGTATCCAGGAAGAAAGCAAAAATGAAGAGGTAAATTGTTGAGAATAAAAATGAAGAACAAAATAGAGAGAAGAAGATAAGGAGAATGAGGAGAGTCCAGAAAGAAGAGAGAAGAATAGAGAACTTTAGAGAGAGAGACACACATTAGCCAATTCATATCCCCCTCGTGAGGGAAACGGTTATAGTTTTATACTAGTTACAGCTGTGTAGCAGCTATAATATTTTTATATGTAACAATTCTTTCTCCTTTAGAAAACCTTGTCCCCAAGGTTATGGAGGTTTACAAAATGGACAAAAAATGAATAATCTTATTTTCTTTTCACCACCTATCTTCTTCACAACATCACCAGCAATTGCTCCTTTAGCATCATAGAGCAAGGAGATTAGATTCTCAGAATGAGACACAATCGCACAGAAAACTCCAGCAATGTAACCACCTGCAAAGCTCACACTCTGCTCATTTAACAGAACTCCAAAACCAGATGAAATGCTTCTATACTTTGCAAGGTCAACCTGCATGTTACTCTTAACGAAATCAAGAGGAGTAACCGTCATGTGGGTTAGACCACAGCTGAGAAGACCACCAGCCGTACAAGCAGCGTAGAAAGCCAGAGAGTACATCTTGATCTTACGAGGCTCACTGGGAGAGGGGACGACTAAGGAACCATCAGAGGCAACGTCGTTGTTATTCATGAGAGGGGTGGACTCTACGGCCAAAGACTTTATGTAGTCCTTCTCTTGCATGGGTTGCTTGTTTCAAGTCGTGAGTTCTGGAGTAACTACAATAGTAGCTCCCACTTCCACTCCTTGTCGCTTCAAAAATTGTGTCACCACAGTTTTAAGCTGCAGCAGGTTGTTCTCCAATTTTTTTGTTTTGTTTAGAGCTTCCATAAACATTTTCTCATTCCTGCTTTGAAATTCCAGAAACATTTTCTCACTTATGATCTGTGCGTCCATCAAGCTTTTCTTGTTTTCTTCGATTCCACACAGAACCGACTTCTCTGATACCATTTGTCGCGAATAAAAATGAAGAACAGAAGAGAGAAGGAGAGAAGGAGAAAGAGAAGAATCCAGAAAGAAGACAGAAGAACAAAGAACTTTAGAGAGAGAGAGAGAGAAAGAAAGAGAGAGACACATTAGCTAATTCATATCCCCCTCGTGAGGGAAATGATTACAGTTTTATACTAGTTACAGTTGTGTAACAGCTATAATATTTTTATACGTAACACAAATAAACTAACAAAGATGCACAGTCTTTGAATATTAAGGGAAAATGCCCATGAACTTTATGATAAAGAAGTACATTCTTAGACTAGTGGGTGCAACAAATCGATTGATACCCTCTCTACGAATGGGGTCTGAGTCAACATCCCTCTAGAAAGCCCTCTCTTTGTTGCCAAACACAAAAGGCATATTCCATGAACACTTGGTGAAAGTGAAGGAAAAAAACCAATGTGCACAAATTTTAAGCGTTATCTCTTGCTTCAATAGCTTTCTCATCACATTATACGCCAACTTTATGACTAGGTTGGCATAGATATATTCACCCCTAGATCAGCTAACTACTCATTATAAGGCAGAAATGACCCAAATTGCACTTCCCCTGGTTTGTAAGTCATAAGCACCATAAACTGCAGGACATGCTTGTGGAATTAGCATGAACATGTGGCTTGGCTTAGACAACAAACAAAGAAGCTATGGACCTAGAAGACACTATGTTCATCTACATATGAAATAGCAACCAATATATTATACAAGGCACCTAGACAAAGACAAAGCTCCTATGTTCAGAGTAAGCTCATGTCCCAACAATTTCCAGTAACAAGGCAAACTGAAAAGTAAGGCTACATGGTTCAGAGATGAACGAAGACACCTCACATGTATGGAGTTTCTTTTTAACATAAACAGATGCAATGTTTTAATTCTCGGCATTTACTCTACAAGAAATGTCAAAGGAAAAATTGTATGCATGCAGAGGCAATAAACCAAACATGTTTCATTGAAAACTAAAATCTGACAAGAAAACAACTAACCTCGGTTTTGCAATGACCACATCTTTTGGAGATACAATATAATACAGTGGCTCATCGCCAGCAGCCCACTGACCACCAGCATAGCTGCTACCTATATTCACATTAAGGTATTACTTTCAAAGTAGATTGTCTGCTAGATTGAGACCAAAATCACATAAAGTCAGATACCTGAGAATGGAGCATGAGCAAGAGAATAGTCCTTTGCCTTGTAATGCTCAAAGCCATGAACTGGAAGGGCATCAGTTGCAAGTTCATCATTGTTCCACGTGACAATGCGTACTTCTGGTCTTTGTGCATTTCCCTGCTTATATATAGCATATGTTAGCAGCACAATAGGGTCATCAAAACACTTTCAGTATGTTTCATCCTTTAAATTAACTTCACTTAAAGATAATAGCGCATATGACTGGTGATGTGTATGAGTGACACTGAATAAAACAGATTATGCTGAGTAAGTTACCACTTCAGATATGACAGAGAGTAGATACATCAAACGGCATTTCCCAATTTGTTAACCAGGAGGCCACATATATGCCTCAAAATAATACTAGAAACTGATCTTCCAGAATAGAGCATGTGGAGTTAAATATGAAGCAAAACTCTTCACTCTCTCAGGACTGAACAAAAAACCACTTTGCAAGAGAACATCCCTCCTTGTTGTCCACTTTTGTGCCGATTCTTTCTAATTTAGTACATACATAAAGTGAACACTAAAATTCTTGAAATTAACAATGACCATGTACAAGAACAACCATCTCCATATCAAACATCAACAATAATTTATATTGCAGCTCGAAAGACACTTGACTCAAAAAGCTGGTCCACAAGGAACTATACTTTACAATGCTCGTGCAACATGGTAGAGAAATACCTGTCTTACTGAAATGGTGCTGCTAAATTCCTTCTCTCCATCTTCTTCTCCAGGAATATAAGCTAGTACGACCAACGAGTCACCAAATGGAGCAATTCCTGAAACATAATAGCTGGTCTGAAAAGATGCCACAATATCCACTTGGTTCATACTGGCCATTGGGACATGCCTGTATGTCCCATTGATGCCTTTATACTGGCTTGCTCTTATTGAAGCAATTTTCACAGATGCCCCCCAGCCAATAACCAAGAGAGTGTCATCCTGGATAAGAGTAAAGAAATGAATGAGTTCCAAGGCAATGCATGCTTAATTTGTGTTGAATGGTAAAAGTGGAAGTTAATGAATAGAGTGATGGAGCTGTTCAGACCATAGAAAGGTGAATTTTTGACTAACCTGCCAAACTAAGTGAGGCCGCAACAGCTCCGGCCGTGGGCTTCCCCGTGGTCTTTCAATAAATGTAATACGTTGATCATTGGTAGCATCATATACTTTCACACCAGTATCATTAGCCCAAGCAATAAGACTTGATCTCCACTTCATAGCATGTATTGGACCTTCACCAGAGTGTAAAACCTAAAAAGGCAAGCAAGTATTTGACTTCAGGCTCAACATCTTACTAGTGCAGCTATTGCAAATGACAAAGGATGATGTACTAATGCCAACCTGGTCCCGATAGCCAAGCCATTTCTTTGCATTTAAATACAGATGACCTGCTAACCCACCAGCTACAAATCTTCTGGATGCTTTTCTTGAATACTCAGGGTCCAAAGCAACAGCCTTCATTGGACGATGATACTCGAACCTCATTTTCTCATCAGTGAAAAGGCTATTTATTACAACAGTCCCATCATCTGAACAGCTTCCTATATACTCACCTTCTATATCAAAACTAAGGTCATTTACTGCAGCAGTATGAACATGAAATTCCTTAACCTGGAAAGGGAACCTTGTATCATTAGATTTTGGCCAAGTCCTATGAACTAAATACGCCATCTTTCAGTCCTAACTCCTAATCAAGCCTAAAGAGGTGTTAATATTGATTAATTGATCCCGATAATCTAGTTGCACTTAAAGCCTAATATTCAGCCCCCTAATGCTTACAGCTTCGCCAATGGCAACTCGACGTTCTAAAACAGTCATACTTTAAGTAAAATAGTCCACTGGAACCACTTACATTCACAGGACACAGTTTTTAGCCGTTCATGCGAAAAAGAAGCATTCATCCCAAATTCAAAAAAAATAAAAAATAAAAGAAAATTTGAAACACACACAGATCGTAAACTTGAGTAAAAGAATGTTCCATATACGTTTCACTAGTTAGAGAGGAAAAACCGAACTTTAAATTTAAAAACAAAAACAAGAAAAGCGTTCTCAAATATTTGCTCAAAATAAGTGATGTTGGCACAACTTCCCAGAATCTTTGTGCACTCAACGTTCAACGACATAAACAACCATTCTCAACTTTAATCGCAAAGTAAAAACAAAGAAAAAAGGACCAAGAGCATAAACTTGGAAGAATTGCTTCTGCCTTGTATTATAAAGTTACGATATTCAGATTCTAATGGAACAATCTCTAAAACACAAACTCAAAGATAAATTAAAAAATCAATCACACTAACATCACCAGAAGAGAATCTCCAGATACAAAAAGCTAAAGATTGAAACTGCAATCAAAGTTCAGATCCAACGAAGCTCCAAATTCACTAGTCACTCGCAAAATAAAAATAATCGAAACAATAAATGGTACGTAACCTGGTTGCCGAGGAAATCAAGGATGTGAACGGAGCCGTCCAGAGTCCCGAGCGCGATCATTCGCTCCGCGACGGCAGTACAAGAAGCGGCGTCGTTTGATAGCAGCGTGGGTATGCTTCCTCCCATTCTCTGGTACTTTAGTCTCGGCTCCTCTTCCTCTTCCTCCTCTTCCTCATCCTCCTCCTCCTCTTCATCCTCGTCTTCCTCTCGCTCATCGTCGCCGTCGACGCCGTTCTCCGACGGAATCGGAGCCATTTGAAGGATGACAGAGCTTTGGTTCCTCGTCGAAAAGATAGTAGAAAAAAAAAAGGAAAAACGAAATGATTGAGTGGTTTGTTATGCTGAAAATTGTGACAGTGAGTTTAAATGGTTGTGTTGTTTATTAATGTGCAAACCAACAAATGGCAAGTGGTGATTGCCACCTGTTTGTCTGTATCTTTCTTTTTCTTTTATCTCCGCCAGTTTCCGCTTATTAATTTAATTCCCATTTTCCGGAAGATACGCACCGTATTAGTTGGATATCATAACATAGTACAAGATAACCTGATGATTTTGATTTTCAGACTCTAGTTATAGACTACTTTGGTCTACTTGTATTTTAAGTAGTTAGTTGATTCACTAATTGCTGTGCGTTATCTGAAAATGAAGTTAAATGTAAATAAAAATAGAAACAACGAAACGCAGGGCAATTTCAAGCTTCCAATTATATTATATGCCGTACCTTGACTTCAACATACGAAACGCAGGGCAATCACCCTGGCCTACTCCCTACATGCCACATGGTCGCATTGCGAGCATTGCAGAACTAGAACGTGACGTGGCCCTTCTAAGACAATAGTAAACCTAAAGTTCAACAGACAATTACTTAAAGCAGGATCAAACTTCACATCGGTTTTCAATTTTTATTACTTTTAATGGAAGTTTGCTAATTATTTTCAATTTATTTTATTTTTGTAGGTATTTCTTTCTTCAGACATTTGTATGTAACATTTTATTCTATATAGTTCATTCCATTTTAACTAATAGATATGCCTACTCCTTATAACTCTACTCTGCCTATAATTATTATGTACACAGAAAACAAATCAGAGTTATAACACACAAACTGATAAAGAACAAGAAACTGAGGTGGAGAGTAGTGTTTTTCTATACATATACAGTCAAAAGGTCCATTCACACGTAAATATTAGATTGTCAGATAAGGAGAAAAAACCGTTGTTGATGAGCAATGAAAAAAAAAACAAATATTGAATAAAATAAATCTATTCGATATATGCGCCCTCTTTCGACGTCAGAAAAAAGTATACAATTAAAGTTGAAGCCTTCGAAATTATTTTTTTAACAATAGTTTGTCAATTGTGAGGGTAAACTAAAAACATTATATTCTAACTCATAAGAAGTTCAGAGTTAAAAACTGCAAAATCTGGAATATTCTACTGATGATGCAAGTTAAATAAAATTACTTCTTTGAATGAGTATAGCTGCACGTAATCTTATAGAAACGAAGATGATTTACAAGATAACTCTATAGCTAGTTCCTTTTACGAAATACAAGATGGAAATCTTATAAAGATTACATAATATTTCAACTCAACGGCGTTAACGTTTTATAACTTCAGGATAAATTAAAAAAAAGTTCTAATAAATTGATAATATATAAATATATAATTTTTAAAAGAATATTTTTATTGTTAAAATTTAATACGTAACTCAAATTACAATTTCAAATACTAAACAAAATATTAAATAATTAATAATAAAAGTTAACAATATTTTGCAAATGTCAGTAACAATAAAATCACTAAAATTAATAGCAGCAATAATAAAATAGTAGTAGCAATAAAAAAAGTAATATTATATTACAAAATATCAAAATAATTGCACTAAAAAACACAAATGATCATGAAAGTAATTTCTTTGCATATTTTTATATGTAAAATTATTAATAATAGCATCCAGATTGTTGTTAACATTAATAAAATATTATACTAACAAATATGACGTTGATATTAATAAAATATTATATTAACAAATATATAATAGAAATTATTAACAATACATTTTATTATTATATTAATAACTATATCATTGTTAATAAAGATGTTAGCATATATCTCTAACAAATTGATCTCAAATTTTCCTTTTTTAGGTCTAATTTTAAGTATTTATATTTATCATTTTTTAACTTGTATAAATAGACACATCCGAAACAAATGCAAATAAAAAATATAAAAAGAACTTTTTTTACCCTTAACAAGATCATAATTGTTAGATGGTCTAATTGATAGTTGAGATCAAACTCCTTTTTAGCTTTATTTCATGAAACTTGAAATTTAGAATAAGAAAATCAATCACAAATTTTCTCTTTCCAATTTTTATAAGGTAAAGTAATAAGAAACTTTTTGATAATATGTAAACATCTTAAAGTAGATTTATTGACTTTTCAATTTTTACCCCATTTAAATAATAGATTTATTAATTTTTAAAAATTATTTTTTATTAATATAATAAAAGATATTATTTGTTACTATTTGTCTTTTATTTATTTTATTTATTTTTATTCTTTACTTTGTTCTATTTTATTGTATTTTTATATTTTTATTTATAAGTATTTGTTTATAGTTATATTTTATTATTATTATCTTTTATGTATATTTTATTTTTATTATTTTAATATGTATCTTTTATTATTCCCTACAAACATTTCTAGAAAAAAAAAATTTGTCTTCGTCCTTTTCTTTTTTATAGGTTTATCGAAAATAGTCTCTTTGTTAGTTAAAGATAATATTGCGTACTTCTGATTCTTCCTAGATCTAATGTCTCAACAACACTTCTACTGATCGATCGGTATAAACATCAACAACTCCGAATTGGATCGGTTTCACCTCAACAAATAAGTGCTTGGGCCAAGAAAATCCTACCTAAACCATTATTATTGTTATTGTATAATTATAATATAGCATTAAGTTAGAAAATTTAACAATATTTTGATTCTATTTTATTTTTAAAATAATTTTATTTTGAAATTGAAATTAAAATTAAAATTATTTTATTGAATTTTTAGTCTCTATTTTATAATTATTTTCAAATTTAAATAAGAATTATTTTGGAAAATAAAATATTTTTAAATTTCATATATATTTAACAAATATAGTTTATGCCTTAAATAACTTAAATTTTAAAAATAGTTATTTATGAAATAAAGGATTTTAGAATATCAAAAAAGTCATTCTAAATAATAATATGTTTTAATAATTAAAATATACTTAGTCATTTAATTAATTTATAAAATTAATTTACATTTATTATTTAATTATTAAAATTAATAAAGATATCGTTATTTTAATATTATCAGTTAAACATATTTTTGCTTTTATTTTTAAATATAAATATCATATTACAACAAAAAAATATAAATAAAAGTAAAATGCCCTTAAATATTTTGAGAATTAAAAAAATAATTTAAAAATAAAAACTTTAGAATCTAATGATTTTTATACTTGATGAGTTGCGAATGTTAATAATTCAAAATAATTACTAAAAGAAATTAGAGCTTATTTGTTTCTCTTTCTTCCTTTTGTTTCTTGTTGTAGTTTTAAAAAAGAAATAAAAAAACAATTAAAACATTTTTTTGTCTATTATTACAATTTCTTGTTTTTGAAAATAAAAAAATCACAATAGTTTTACAAAAATACAAATTTATTCTAATTCTTCTTGGGTTAGCCTTCCTCCAACAACATCTTCAGAAAATGGACGCCTTCACAATGTCATTTGCTAAGTCTTTAAGGTTCATCATGAAATCTAAATTGAAGGAAACCAAGGACGAATTTGCTAAAGTAAGTGAGGTTGTTTCACTGGAACTAAATAAACAACGTGATAAATAATATAATGTAATGTTCAAATGAATTCAAACTGTATGTTTTAACAAAATTGATTATTTGAACGATTTTTAAGCCATTGTTATATGCTTGGTTTTTGAAATCCGTTATTGAAAATGAAGACACGTAATGAAGCTTACTAGATGGTAATAAAGGATCTCATATCTGCTACAAGATCCCTTACTATGTAAGCAAACATAGAACATGATATGTCTTTTTTATGTTAAACATCAACACGTTGATAGATTATATTTTTTCAAACAAAGAATGATAAGTAAGCTTTTGAAGGCATGGGTTGAAAAGAAGGAGATTACCAATTAAGGACCAAGTACCTAAACCAAATTGATGACTTTGTTTTACATAAAACAGATAAAAGGTATGCGACTAGGGAATGTTCAAGGCATATTTTTCATAGTTATTCTCATAAAGCATATAGAGTGTTGAATATGAAGTTCATTAGTGACTAGTGAATGTTCAAGGCATATTTTTCATATTTATCCTCATAAAGCATATAAAGTGTTGAATATGAAGTTCATTAGAATTTATAGTTGTTATTTTTTAATCCAACCACTTTGCCTTTGAGAAAGTCTTGAAGGTAAGATATGCAAAAATTAGCCTTTAACTAATAGCTATCAAGACTTTTCAAAAGAGCCAATTGTTGAACCAAACGAGGAGAAGATGAGAAAGATAAGATACTTCCAATTGATTAGAAATTCAAGATAATCATCGTTCAGATCATATCATATGTAATGTTTAACAAGAGGTTATTATTAGTTCACGTGTCACGTCTTATTTTTATTTGTCAACTTGAATACAAATCCTTAGCGATGGATATTGGTATTATACTATGAATAAGGGATTAAACAATCATGTTTAGGCGTATAGTATGGATATTAACACCTAAACATAAAGACTAAAATAGGCATATTGAGTTAAAGAATGTTGATACACTAGACCAATGGGGCAATAGTTTCATTAGACCAATGAATGAGGGTATTATGAGAAAAATGGATGTGATTCTATATAATTAAAGTCTCTTTTAATGCTTATGATTGTATTTGATTGACATTCCCATGATTATTAAGTGTTTTAATTTGAATCTTGGGTTTGATATGCAAGTCTTTAAGATATATTGGTGCAATATCATAGTATGGTTGACCATTGTTCTAAAAAATCATCTTTTTCTTAATCATTTTCAGTGAGTTTGTAAGAAGTTTGGTTGCTCCTCTAGTTGACCTTTTATGTACCTTGGTTGTTCAATGTTTTTACGTGGTGGACCAATGTGCGTAAATGGTTGCGTGGTCAATAAGTTTCCCTTTGTCTAAGAAAAATTTTCATTTCGATGAGTTTGTAGCCTAGTCGATAGGAAAGGTTGATCAACTACACACAAACATCGACAGAACAATGAAGCTGTGTGGTTGACTAATATTCACATTTTAAGCTCTAATTCTCTTTTCTTCTATTTTTCCTAAGTTGTTTATATCTTCTAAAGACCTAGACAACTCATTTTTTAATTGAAAACATTATCCCCCATTTCATAAGAATCAAGTTAAACTGCATCAAATTGAAATTTTGTCATTCTTACGTTTCAAATTTAAGGATTCTCAAATTTTTTCATATTTTGGTTATCTTTCATGGTCAAATTGAAAAAGAAGTTAAAGTTGTTATCGATTTAATTATATCGTTACACATTTTATTTTACTCAAAATTGAGATTTTAGGACCTTTTTTGTTTCACTTATTTGAGAATTTTAGAACTTGAGAAATTATGTATTCTTTTATGAAATAGATGGTTAGATATTGCGATTATACTTACTTTGTTTTACAATTTCAATTCCTAATTTGTCAAAACTTGCCCTTTTCATTTTAATTGAATTCTCAACTTAGGCACAATACTAAAATTAGGAATTTTTTAAAATTAGATGTAGTTAGGAAAGTTTTATGACAATGAACCTTTTAAACAATTGTTTTAAATGCTCAATATCACCATTTCTTGAGCAAGTTTATCAATTTTGATCAAGTATGTTTTGGTCCTTTAAGTAATTTAGCTTGATATATGATATTTAAAATTTTTATCTTTAGATAATTGATTTATTATATAAGTCTAAAAAGAGGGAGAAAGATTGATGATGTTAGATTTAGGGGGAGTGATTTTCATAGATGGTGACTTTTGTATATACGATATTTTTATACTTGAATAAATTTCTTTTGCATCTATGTGTAGATAATTATTTGAATATCTCTTTTGTTCTTGACATTAAATTATATTTTATACATAAATTTAGGAGGAGTTAGTCATTGTTTTGATATGGATACTTATTTGTGTGCTTGATTTTATTATTGCTATAAAATATTCCAAATATTTTGTCGTAATTAAAAAGGAGAAGATTGTTGAATTAAGAGAAATTCTGATGATGTTTTGATGATAATAAAATATGACTATTACTAATGAGTTTACTATTTTAATCAAAAAGCAATATAAAAAAATGTAGCTATAAACTTAAGAATATAGTTTATGAAGTTAACATACAGAAGCTGAAGTTTATAACTATCAAAGAGAATATCAAATCAAGAACAAAAGAAGATCATAATACATTAAGGTAATTTTATTTTTTTAATGTTAATTGTTTATTTACTCACTTTGACGATCTTAAATTCTCATCATGTATGAACATTTCATATCATTTCATCATATGAGTCTTTTCATTCATCAAGAAGCATTAAAGCTTTTATTTTTAAAGGAAAATCCTTTTAATATTTTAAATACTCTTTGTGAGATATTTTAGAAGTCGTTTTAATTATAATTTTATTTAAAAAATTAAGTTTAAGCATTTGAAGTTGTTAAAATCATTTTTTTGGGAATTAGTTGACCAATACATGTTAATAGTTAACCAATATTAAGTTAAATTTGTAACAGATGGGTTTATTAACACATTGGTCAACTAATATGATAAAATAGGCAACCAATGTGTAATGGGTGGCAGATTTTGTGAATTGAATGCACATTAGTCTACTAGTATGACTTGGTGATCGATCAATGTAGGTTGACATATTGGTCGATCAATGTAATTATGTGGTCAACCAATATGCCTCTAGGTGATACTTAGATTGACCATTACGTCTTAGAAATGGACCAATGTCTTAATGGCTAGTAAATTTATGTATTTAATGCACACTAGTCGATCAATGTGTTACACTAGTTAACCAATGTTGTAATTAATCATCGTAACAGCTAGTTTTTGGTTCCAATAGTTAATAGGAGTCCCAGAATTCCATAAATACATGTTTTCTCACTGGTTCTTGTAAGAGAAAGAATTTAAGTGTCTTATACATATAGTTTTGAATATTTATCAAAGAGTTGAGTATCATTATCTTATATTTGTGTGAGTAAGCCCCTTTAGCATTATCAAAGTCATAAAGCGAGATAGTTTGAGTTTTATAATTTTTTAGGGAGCTTATATATTGTACTTATGATGTTTTAAGTAATATTGTTGGACCCTGATTTCTTCTTCAATATGTTTGGGATTAATTTTATTATTTTGTTGTGATTAGGCTTTAATTTTAAT
>JANIIA010000009.1:9242038-9260299 GCA_027478495.1 Erythroxylum alaternifolium | reverse complement strand
ACGGAGGTAAATTAAATAAATTTGTTTGTTTTAAGTATCACTGGTGGGGAATTCCTCCCCCGTGGGCCACGGGTCCAAATGTCACGTAGGACGTCGAGCCCGTGGGCCCACCCGGGGAGGGGTTCCAGCAAATATTGAGGTTCCTCTTCACCATAAAGGAAACTTGTAAAAGCTTTATAAAGAAAAAATTGTACAAAAATTATTCTTTTCCTTGTAAGTTATAATAGAACTCCAAGAAGAGTCTTAAGAGTGGATGTAAGCAAGGGTTTTTTGTCGAAACCTTATAAATTGGTTTGCATTTCTCTTTTGTTACTCTTTTACTTTATTACTTAAGTATATTATTAACATTAATTATTTTATTTCATATTTTCATCCTTGATAATTTATGATCATTAACATACTAAGTTGGTAATTGTCAGTTTCAAATTTATAAATACCTAATTCACCCCCTCTATGGTGTCATTAGGGATTAGCAAGCTTATTTAAAGTTAATATGATAATGAGAGAAAAAGTGTAATTAGACCCTAACATTCTTACCAAAATATAAGTTAAACCCTAAAATCTAGAAGTATTTACAATGAACTACAATGTTTACAAAATATTCAAAATAAACTTAAGTAGATAAAAAATTAAATACAATTAATTCTCCATTATGTGCCACGTCAACCTGAAGCAGAATAAATTTTATATTTTTAATATGATACATAAAGCTTATTATCCTATGCAGTATTTAAATGGCATAATAGACCCTATGTGTTATTTTTAAGTTAAATTTTTTATTTTTATTTTAAAATTGTAATTAGAACTAATTAAACTAAATTAACTATAATTAACCCTAATTAACTAATTAATTTAAATATAGTATGATTAAATAAAATTCTCAAACAATCATAATAACCCTAGTTCCTAATAAAACATAGTTTCTAATCTCTCCTAACATTTAAAGCACTTCCAACATTGATAACCATCCATGAATTTGGAATGTTGGGTTTAGGTCATCATTGTCATATAATTTTTTTAATGGAAAATGTAGCTAGGCTATAATAAGCTCATTTTGTTTTGATTACTTACATAATTTATAGCTTGTTGATAACAAAATTGTGGTGCCATTGATTGGTGCATGAACCCGTTAATTCAAAGTTTGGAGGTGGAAAGTTGAAGTTGAGTGCTTGTAATTTTGTTTGAATATAAAACATTATTTAGGAAACAGTTGGAAATTCCTTACTTACATGCCAAATGACAAATCCAAGTAACTCAAATGTGAGATGGCAAAACCTATCTTTGCCATTACTCTATTTCCTCAAACAAGTTCTCTTCACCCTTTGACATCCTAAGCCCCACTTATTTTTATTATTTTATTAGTTAATTCAAGTTCATGAAACAACCATAAAGTTATCTCTTCCCATATTTCGTATGGTCGTCCACATTGGAACATCTCCAACTTGAGATATGATTGGGATAACTTAGAAATTAGGTTTTATTAGGAATTGAGGTTTAGTTATTTGAGAATTTTAAGAAATTTGTTAGCAGATTGTAATTGAGTTAAATAGTTAATTATGGCTAATTATAATTAAATTAGTTTAATTAATTTTAATTACAAATTTAAAATTTAAATTTTAACTTTAATTGACAAATAAAGTCAATTTTGCCACATAGGATAGTAAGTAGGGACGATAATGGGCCTACTAAGGTCTGGGCTCGACTCGACCCATGCTACCTCAAACCCGGATCCAATTGAGGCCTAGGCTGGTCGGGTCGATTTGACCCAACTTTTTATATTTTTAAAATTTTAAAACGATGTCGTTTTGCCCATGCCGGGTCTGGGCTGCCTAGGCCCAACCCCAGCTCAGTCATACATCTTGAGTACAATACCTTTGTTGATGATACTACCATGCCATTAGATGAATCTTCAAAATTTGACAATGAGATATGTGCCTATTCTCTAGAATCTCCTAAAATTTCTAGTCCTAATCCTAATATTGATTATGATGGGAGATATCTTTTGTGACAGGAAAGCACCCTAATAGATTTGGTTTTTCAAAAGCCTCCAATATTGTTTATCCAATCTCAAACTTCATACCCTAACATTATTTATCTAAAGCTAACTTGACCTTTGATATTCAGTTGTCTCTTATATCATTCCTAGTCATTTTCAATAAGCCTTTCAAGATCTAAAGTGGAAAGATGCAATGATAAATGAAATGTTGGCTCTAAAAAGAATTATACTTAGGAAATGGTTGAGTTACCAATGGGAAAGAAGACTATAAGGTGTAAATGAGTATTCACTGGCAAATACAAGTTAGATAGGACAGTTGAAAGATATAACACTAGGCTAGTCATAAAAGGATATACCCGAACATATGGTATTGATTATCAAAAGACTTTTGCTGTGGTTGCTAAGAAGAATATTGTTTAAGCCATACTGTCATTTACAGCTAATCCATACTGGCCTTTACAACAATTTGATGTGAAAAATGCTTTTTGTCATGGTGATCTCATAAGGGAAGTATTTATTGATCCACCCCTTGGGTTTACATTGGAATAAGGAAAAGTATGTAAATTAAAAAGGGCATTGTATGGTTTAAAGTAATAACCAAGGGCATGATTTGGGAGATTGAGTTATGTAATCAAAAAATATAGATTCAAGCAAGCTTTGACATATCATACCTTGTTTTATAAGCATAACCATAATGATATTACCTTGCTTCTTGTCTATGTTGATGATATAGTCATAATAGGTAATAATATAGAGGAAATTGAGAAACTTCAATGTTTACTAGCCTACGAATTTTAGATGAAAGATCTAGGGCTTCTTAAATACTTCCTGGGCATTGAAGTTTCTTGATCTAAGTAAGGACCATTTCTCTCTAAAAGGAAGTATATTTAGATCTCTTAGTTAAAACTGGTAACTCCATATGCAAACCTATAAATACTCCTATTTAAAGTGAATCATGGTCTATCTATTTCTCCTAATCATGTTTTAACAAACAAAGATAGATATCAAATGATAGTTGGTAAGTTGATTTATTCGACCATACTAAGTTAGATATAACATATGTAAATTAGTGTTATGAGTCAGTTTATGCGCAATTCAAGTGATCAACATATGGATGCTATTAAATTTTAGCATATTTGAAATCAGCTCTAGATAAAGGTGTTTTATTCTCCAAATATGAACATCTTGATGTTATGGGATATACATATTCTTGTTTTGTTGGGAATAAACTAGACCAAAAATTCACTTTTGGATATTTATTAATTTTTTGGAGGCAACTTAGTGGCTTGGAGAAGTAAAAAATGAAATGTGGTTTCATTATCTCGTGTATTAGCTGAATGTTGTGCTATGAATTATGCAATCACATAACTTTCTTGGTTAAAAATTCTCTTAACTAGAGTTAGTTTTGATCCAAAAAATCCTATGGTGTTATTTTATGATAATGAGATGGCCATGGAGATTACTAATAATCCAATACAATATGATTTAACTAAACATGTTGAACTAAATAGGGATTATATTAAAGATAATCTTGATTATGTTGCAATACAAATTCCTTATACCAAAAGTTCAAATCAGTTGGCTAATATTATGACTCATGTTGTCAGCAGTGGTTCATTTTATACAATAATATCAGAGTTGGGCATATTTGATATCTATGTTCTAACTTAAAGAGGAAAGTTAGAAATAAAAAGTTGTTTTTTTTCAATTATATATATTTTCTATACAATTTCCTTTAATTTAGGAATAGATATATAGTTGTGTAATTGATCTATTTACCATATGTAGGTAATTTAATCTTTTGTGTGCGTGTGTGCGTCATTAAATTATATGAAGCATAATTTCATATATTTTCTACTTTGTGCTACATGATTCATATAATATGAACATGCTATATGATTCGATATTGATAGATGATTATGCTTAATGCATTATGTATAATTACATAATATATTTAATTTGTATATATTTGGTAGTACAATTACATATTTTGGTTTTTTTTAATTATATGTTATGTTTGAGGAATGATTAGTACTTCAAACTTTAAAATTAAGTTTTAGTGCTTATATGGAGGAGGCTTTAAATTCAAACCAGGAATGGTATATGAAGGAGCAGAGAAAATTGCTTTAGTTGTGAGGTTGGTGGGATCATATTGATTGATTTTATGATTAATGCTAAGAGGTAAGGGAATGGAGAAGTATGAGATTTTACCTATTAATTTCTACATAATTCATTTGAAGATGGTTCAAGCCCATTATAGAATAATAATGATGTGAGGAACTTGACAGATGCAATTGAAGTAAGAAAACTAAAAACAATAAAGGTATATATGGATGGGGAAAAGCACCCCAAGTTGTGCAAACATACTAAACCTGAAGTTGATATTCTAATTAAGGTAACTGAGGATGATAATGAGGAGGTAGGTTTAGTTAAAGCCACAAATTCACTCATTCAATCAACTACAAATCCCCCTATGTAAAACCTATAAATCTACCCACAAATGCTCTCAAAAATCCACTTACAAATGCACCATCATATCCACCCATTCTAATAGCCATTGAAGTTGACCCTGAAGCATCAAATGATTCAAATTACTTATCATACAATGAAAACTAATAAACAGATATCAATATTTTTAAGCTATTCAAGTGAAGATATTCCCTGATGATATATATTAATATGCTATAAAAGAAGAGTTAACTGTCATGAATAAATGATGTATGTTGAAAATATTAACTTAGGCGATGAGATTTAATTAATGATGGTGATATTGGTAGCCTGTAAGGAAGTTCAAAGGAGGAGGAGGAGGAGAAGCACAAATATTCTTGTCTTTTCTCTTATAGTTTATTATGGGAGAGTTATTTTGAAATGAGGAATGATTTTTTTATTCTGTTGATACATTTAGAAAAGCTTTGAAGAATATGAGCATTCAGATGAGATTTGACCATGTTTATATAACTGATGGAAGGCCAAGAGTTACTACAAAGTGCAAGAAAAAATATGGATAGTGAATACATGCAAGCCTTACACAAAATAGGAATGCATTTCATATCAAAACATTCCAAGACTCTCATTCTTGTGAGAGGTCATTTGACACTACAAAAATTGATTACCAGTGGATTGCCCACAAATATTTAACACACTTCAAAGATAGTCTTAGTTTAGGATTAAAGGGAGTTGTTTTAAGAGATCTTAGATACCAAAGCATATAGAGGTAAGATGCATGTATTATATTTATTTCTTGGAAATGAAAGAGCAAAATATAAGAAGTTAAAATGCTACTTCTCTTGGCGGTGATGGAATGCAATAGGAGTAGTTCACTGCACACAAATCTGCTGAAGGAGTGTTTGATTGATGCTACCTATGCCTTGAACAAGTGAAATCTAGGTTTGCCAACACTTGTAGACTAATAATATATATTGATGGTTGTCATTTGAAGACAAGCTTTATGGATAATTATTGATAACCATTAGAAGAGATCCAAATGATAACATTTTTTCATTGGCTTGGGTTGTGGTAAGAGTTGGGAAAAAAGAGAGATGAAATTGGTTTTTTGGATGCCTACTTAATGATATTAGCGACAGTCGATCGTGAGTGTTTATGAGTGATAGACAAATTGTATCATAGTGAAATTTTATAATTTAGTTTTCATATTTCACCTGGTTTTTTACTGAGCATATCTTAACCATGCAAGATCTACAAGAATTGTTTGAGCATACGTACGCACATTTGACCATCGCTATTGTTTTAGGCATTTGTGGACCAATTTATAAAGCAAGTATCAATTGTCAACCATTTGCAAAGACCCAATGAAGAATATTGCTTCGGGTTTTACATAACAAAATTATGCATCAATTTTCAAAGCCTTAAGTGAACATTTTCATATGCATTATTTAATGTAGTCTGACTTATAACTATGAAGAAGTCTTAACAAAAGGGTAAATTTTTATTCTTATAAAGAAAATGAAAGGATAAACAAATATAAGATTCATAAACAAGTTTATTAGTTTTATTCATAATACATTATTTTGTTACAATAACATAATTTTAACAAAATTCTTAAATTTTAAAATAGAAATTGTTTGATGGTTAAAAGGTAAATGTTAATAATATATGAGAACATAAAAAGGTATCTTTATGAATAAATATTTGTATCTATTCACCTTGAATGCCAACTTAATTTATATCTCACAATTTGATAAAAGTTTTAGTGAGAAAATTAGAAGTATAAATGTCAATAGTAGAAGGAGGTACAGGTTTACCATGACTATCAGGAGGGGAATACATGCATCAATAGTCTGACAGCTGAAGCTACGCATTTTCACCTAGGGTTGCATGTTCTTATGGATCCTCCGGCATCCACACGGTCATTTTTAGCGTCTGATTGGAGCCGTACTTTGTCTCGTCGGGGTTTGCCCTACGACTGACCTAGTTTTATAGCGTCTTTTCACTTTCTTTTCCCTTGTATTAAAAAAAAAAAGTAGAAGGATGGTAATGTCCCAAAGAAAGAAGCAATTCATAGTCATATGCTAGTTTAGTCTTTGGATAAAAATTATAGTTTCAGAAGATGGAATTACGATATTGTACAGTTATCCATTATTTAAAATCTAAGTCAGTTCGATATAGAAATTGATTCTTATTATAGGGATGATAATATGTCAAATTAAGCTAAGTCTATGTAAGCCGAGCTTAACTCGAGATCCTATCAAGTTTGAGGTAGCTAGTTTTAAGTCCGAGATCGAGCCTTACTTGATTTTATTTTAGTTTTTAATTGAGCTGATATTCTATTTTTCAAAACCTATACTTAATACAGGTGCATATATAATAGCATAAAAGTAATATAAATAATAATTCGGCTTTTCTCTGAACCAACACCAACAACATTCTTCCAGCCAATGGGATCAGATTATTTTTGAAGAAAAAGAAAGAAATAAAAAGTCCAAAGGACTTTAATTAATGCTGGAAGTCCAGGTCAACACAAGCCCATGAGTCTCGAACACATAACAGAAGTAGAACATTACTGCTTGAGGCTATCTACTGTCTGTCTTTCTCCGGTACAAAACTAGTTAGATCTCCATAATTTATGAAAGAAATTTCACTCTCTTTTTCCTTTTTATAATTATTTTCTCTATATTTTCGGTTTCCAAATGGCGTGGGTTGGTGTGATGATGGTCGTGGATCTCAGCTGAAATGCAGCCCAACCCCTTCCCTTTTGGCAGCGTTTTGGCCAATCCGTTTCTTTTCAATGCTAATTTAACCACCGAAGACGGCGACGTCGGCGGAGGTGGATTTGAGAGCTCTAGACTGTTCTTCTTGTTGCCGTTTTTGTTGTTCCAAGGTGGTGATATGGATTTGTCCAAGGTTGGTGAGAAGATTCTCAGCTCTGTTCGCTCTGCTAGATCTCTCGGACTCTTGCCTTCTACTCCCTCTGATCGACCTGAGGTTAATTTACTCTTCACTACTTCAATTTCAATTCATTGATTGCCTTTTAAGCATTGATCGTTCTCTTATTTGGTCATTATGCATTAGGTTATTTGTTTTTATTCTAATTTCTTCCGGACTTTGTTAGTGTTGTAGAAGTTTCTACCTTAATAATTCTGACGAGTTTGTGAACTACATTAGTAGATGATATTTTAAATTGAGTTGTTGTTGTTAATACCTTGAATTGGTAATCTGCGGTCTACGTGATAATATATCATTTTCTGTTCCGGCAAAGAATTCAATTTGATTGCTCCAGATGTTCACAATGAGTGTTGATGGAGATCTCTATTGTAAACTTGTATGTGCGGAGCGTGAAAAGTATGTTATATTGTTATTGCAAACAGGTCCCAGCTCGAGCTGCTGCTGCAGCAGCTGTTGCACGAGCGCTTGCAGCGCTACCTCCTCATCAGCGTTTTAGTCTTCCTTCCAGTTCTGAAGAATTACGCTCGATATATGGAAGCAGACCACAGGGTGAAGTAGTGGAGGAGGTGGAAAAAGACTTCTATGAAGAGGTTAGTACATGCTTTCACTGAGATTCCGGTGTAGTCTTTAGTGACTTTTGTGGAGGAATCTCTTAAGTCAATTACGTTCCAATGGGTGGATGGAGTGGCGGTGAAGGTGCTTGTTGTTTCCATAGCTAGGACTATTATAAGATAGACTGCTGTATATCATAATTCTGTTTTTCTAATAAATCTTGAATTTCTTTAAATTTTATTTGGTCATTATGCTTGAACACATGGTGTCCTACTGTGGAATTTAATACCCATGTCTAATACCGTAGAAAACTTATATCCAAACCAACTTTTATGTGAAACTTTTTGGATATGGAAGAGTGCAGTAGTCAGAACAAGAATGACTTGCTTGAGAGTCAACAAAGCCTAATCTATTATTAAAAGTAGCTGGTCATATTTTGCTACATTTGGATAATCCAAAAGAAAAAATTTAGCAACACCAGAAAACATGTGGTCATTGTAAACACTTATTTGTATGTGTCCACTCCAAAGAAATTTGCAATATCAAAAGTGGAGCTTATTGCTATTGGACCATTATTGGTAGGGTATTGGTTCATTCTAGAAGTGTCGTAGTGGAGATCTAGACGTTAATCATATAACCACATGTGCAGTGTGCAATGCAAAAGGATTCAAAATTTTATTATTTTAACTAAACTAGTGGTTAATAGCTTTTTGTACACTTAAGACTGTTTCGGTAAGAGATGAACTGTTTGAAAGTTTCCAAATACGAGATAGATCAATGTGAGGAGAAAATCTTTGAGCAACCTTAACGTTTTCCCATACACATGGGATTAAGGTGTATTTGCCAATTCATTCTCATTAAATGAATGTTGCAATGCAGTGCCAAAGTTCAGATTTACTAATAGGCTAAATTGTTAATTTATTTGGTTCATAAGTTTGAATGGAAACCCTTTTATTTTCTTTCTCTTTAAGTTCATTTTTTTTTTGTAAAATGAGCATTTTAACATTATGCAAATTTATTTGGTTCTTGTTTCACTGATTAAGATGTTTAATAGCTATTGACCGAGATTTTAGAAAGATGGAAGTCATGCTGTGTGAGACTGGTCCCATTCGTGTCTCATTTGAAGCTTTTTGTTTTGCAGTTTTTAAACCCTAGTAGGTTTGCATATAGGCACATTGAGATTGACTTTTACTGTCTTGGCTTTCTCTGAGTTACTTTGTGGTTGGATGAAGTGTGTGGATTGAATTGCTTCATTGTCCTTATCATTTGTTTTTTTTAGGATGAAACTTTTGGGTAATCTTAGTCCTTATCATGCACTTGGGTGTTCAACTTTTGGACCTTTCAAAGGTATCAAATAGATTCAAGAAGATTTAGGAGAATCTTACATGATAAATATTCTCTTGAGAAGGATGCATTTTGTGTCACTTTTACTTCTCTATTATAAGGGAAACACTCAGCATCGGTGGTTTTTGTGTTCTAAAACTTTATTAGGCTTGCTTAAAGGCTTGTACATCCTTGTATACAGGATTTTGATCCAGTTAGGCATGTTTTAGAGCATGTTCCAAGTGAAGAAAATGAGTTGGCGTTCTTTGAGAAACAGGTATACTTCTTGGAATTAAATTGTGCATGTGTCATGCGTGTTTGTGTGTTTAATTGAGAAGCTAAAATGTTCGTATGGATTGTCTTGATAGTGATTGAGACAGTAATCTTTATCCTAAATTGATTGGATAGGTATCCATATTAATACTCATAGTATTTGAAGCCCGTAACTTGCCCCAAATATGTAAGGAGGTTCCCAAGTCATAAAATGTGTCAATTAAATTTAATTATTTATTATGGTTTATATTTATTTTTTGCTGAACAGTTACAGTTGGCATTGACCTATGCAGTACTTAAACTAAGGAAGATTGGTTGTTTTTATATGTAACTTTGATTGGTTTAGTATGGCTTTTGTTAAATATTATATCAGGTAACTTCACAATCGAATACTGTGAAGGTCCATGCAAAAGGTGAAGTTGTTGTTGGGTGAAAGTGATTCTAAAATAGTTAATTTTGTTGAATTGACATAAATTTGCAAATTTATGATCAGTTCTCCTTTTGTGGCCGTACTTGAATATTTGATACAAGTTAAAAGGGCTCCAAAGTGCTTTTTCGCTAGCCACTAGGGATTTAATCCGGTGGTAGAGAATTAGTACCTTCTCATTTACAAGGGTTTAGATCCTAGTGGGTGGATGGGCTAGTGATTTCTGCATATATTTTTCTTTCTGATGGGCTACAAATTTTTACGTTTTACCTACTTCAATATAATTATAATCAAGATTAAACAAAACTGAAGCCTAATAATGAACAGATAGTATTGTATAAATTCACAATTTCCATATACATGTGTTAGATTGGGTTATATTCATTTTACTCTTTGTTTTTATACTCAATTCCTTTTCTTATAGGTTTTATGGCAAAGTGACTGACTGCATCCCAATTGAATTTTCTTTTTGAAGGCTGCTCTGAGATTAGCGCAACTGGATAGAGTGGCAGAGCGCTTGTCAGAGCAAGTTATGCAACATCATGAAGTGATGGGTAGGTTGTGTATTTACAGTTATGCGTCATTACATTCTTTCCCATGCTTGACAGATTATTGGTTTTATGTTAAGTCATTATTACATTTTAAAACCATTTCAGGTTGTGTATATCTTTCATATGATACTACTATGATAAGCCAAACATGTATTAAGCTAATCTTTTATAGTTCTTCTAATTTGTTATTTTTCTGTGGTTATCAATTACATGGAGCAATAATACATTCCTATGAGGTTACATAATTGAATAAAATAATGTTTGTACATTCTAAGAGGGCATTTTTGTGAATATTACCTGAATTTACTTGATGCATAGTAGTGGATTTTTGATATATTTGCTCATGAACTTCAACCCTTTTTTCCATCTAGTCTTGGGGCAGGAATTTTGAGTGCTAACATTGTCCAATTTTAGCATAACCAAAGTGATATTAGTATTGCTTTTGAACGAGATGTTTATGCTTGCTTTTGGCCAGTGAAGGGGATGAATTTGGTCAGGGAATTAGAGAAAGACCTGAGGGTTGCAAATGTCATCTGCATGGTAAGCATTTATACATCGTCTTTCTGGATAATTAAATGACCTTATTTCAAGGAGGATATTCGTGAAAAGTTCCTTAAATCTTTTAATGATGCTATTTGTTTCACTATCACTCAAGATTTGATTGAGATGTCAGTCATCAATGTCTTCATGTTATCATATGGTACCTCCTTACTGGATCTGAATTTGACCATAATATAGTTGTTATTATGTCTTTTAGAATGGGAGGAGGCACCTAACCTCATCAATGAATGAGGTTTCAAGGGATCTTATTGTGAATTCACATGCCAAAAAGAAACAAGCTCTCCTGGTATCTTTCTTTGCCATTTTTTAAAACATGTATTTGCATATGTAGAAAATTTTCTTTGTGGGGGGAAACTGATGCATCTTTTGTGGATTTTCTAGCTACTTTGCTGGAAGTAGTTTTTGACATTTCAGGCTTTTGGGTGGGAATATACTTTTACATGTGGCTCAAGTTGTATATTCATCTTTCTTAATAAGTGCAGGACATGCTTCCCATATTAACTGAGCTCTGTCATGCGCTGGAGATGCAAGCATCACTTGATCACCTTGTTGAAGAAGGAAATTACTGCAAGGTGGTGTAATCTATCACTTCTGTAATTGTGATTTATATTAGTCCACCTTGAATTTTCCAACAAGCTTCTGTTATATTAAGTGCTAAATAAGTCTTTCTAAGTCAGTTTTTCCTCAGGCATTCCAAGTTCTTTCAGAGTATCTACAGCTGTTGGATAGTTTTCCAGAGCTTTCGGCTATGCAGGAGATGAGCCGTGGAGTGGAGGTGAATGCTAAATTGCTTATGTAGTTCCTTTTCTTGTGAAACCAATGGATGTTCTCTATGGGTGCTCTTTTTTAAAAACCTGATTGAGGTACATAACGATGGCGATTTATTGTTCCCAGGGTCTTGACATTTCTCAACAATTCTTCTCATCATAGTATAATTCATCCCATTGACATTTGAGCATGGATATGCTAGCTTATGATCTGGTGAAGGTTATGATCAATATTTACTTTACAAAAAATTGGTTGTTTGAAAATCTATACAGGTTTGGTTGGGACGGACCCTTCAAAGGCTGGATTCACTTTTGTTAGGAGTGTGCCAGGAGTTCAAGGAGGAGAGTTATTTAACTGTCAGTACATCAATCTTCTGCTATGTTTTTTTTTTGGATTGTCATGCGAGTTTTTCGTGATCATAAGAACACTAGGTTACAGGCCTTCATTATGCGTTATATATTCAAGTAGTGTGTCTCTTGTCCTAAATGATGTCCACTTGGTCTTAGTGTATCAGCTTGGACATGCAAGGGATTGTCAATAAGTTTGTCAGTTTGTGGTAGACTAATACCTTTTGAACTAGATAGTTTAATTGATAAGTCTGTTCCTGCCTGCTGTTTTGGCAATAAAGAGAGCGTGTTTCAATTAGGTTTATATTGTCTGTCTACTTATCATCCTGATTAGTTACTGAATAAATGATGCTTATATGCATACTAGTGCATATGTTACTAGAATGTGGAACTCTCAGTAGCAATTAATACCTTGTTGCACTAAATATCTGACCTAGAGAAGATTCAAGTTTCACACCTGGATGGAACCCTGGGATCAATTCTACTATCAGTCATCAGGAAGGGGAGGGCTCATGATTAATAGCCCTTCAAAGGATCAAAGAAATGATAGCTTGTTCTTCTGATGTTCGGTTTGACATTAAGTTCATATGATTTTGTCTTTTGACAAGAATTTTGTTACTTTAATCATTTCTCAATTTGGAAGCAGTAGTGGAACCCTTTCGGCTAGGGAAGCTAGATATCTACAATTGCATTGCTTTGTTTGAAATTTTGGCAACATTACTGACTATGGTGGACTGCTCACATGATATTCAGGTGGTTGATGCTTATGCATTAATAGGAGACATCTCTGGTCTTGCAGAAAAGATTCAAAGCTTTTTCATGCAGGAAGTTATCTCAGAGACACATTCTGTGTTGAAGAATACAGTGCAAGAGGTATGTTTGCATAATTTACACAACTGTATGTGGTTTCTGAGAAGAAGCGGCAACAAGAGAATAACCAGTGATTGTGTTTTTTAAGTTCACAATCTTTTATTGTAGCTTGCTGTCTTTTTATTCTAGTTTGCTTAATGAATGTACTGGAAGTTAAACTCAAATTGAACCTTCTTGCAGTTTTTCCAATTGAATCTTCCGTTTTTGTTGAAGAAAATTTTGGCAAGTTATTATCCCACTTCTTGATGGATGACATTTATTGTTGCAGGATCAGGAAGGTCAACATCAGAATAGCAGGTATTTCTATTACCTTCTAGTTCCTTGTTATACTTGTCTAGCAGCTTGTTTACTCGTTGGCATATTTCATAACTTATGTTGATCTATGCAGACTTACCTACAGCGATCTGTGCCTTCAGATACCTGAATCTAAGTTTAGGCAGTGTTTGCTGAGAACACTGGCTGTATTGTTCAGGTTGATGTGTTCCTATCATGAAATCATGAGCTTTGAGCCCCAGAATAAGGTAAGCTCAAGTTTTTTTAATCTTCCCTGCTTTGTTTAGTGGTTTTTGTACCCTTCTTTTCTGTTCATTTCTTTCTCACGTTAGCTTATATGAGAGCCCTTATCTCTTCTCTCCGCTACATGAAAGTCAAAGTTTTCAGCATCTTGGTTTGTTAAACTACTCAGTATACCATGTTACACTTCGTCCCTAGTTTCTATTTTTTTTGGGCAGAAATCAGATAGCAAAACTATATTCAGAAATTGTGCCAAAATGGATGGATTTTTGTCTTGGTGGTTGTAATCATTTGATCAGGGCAGATGTCTCAACTTTTCTGCTATGCTGCAGAGGATTCTTGCACATAGCCTTCGCTTATGATTTTATTAAATTTTTTCACTTGATGAGACTTGTGATATTAATCGGGTGAAGTGAAATATATGTAGACAAAATATCTTTTTTTTTTAATTCTTTGGAGCCACTCTAACCACGAATAACACACTTCTGATTAAATAGTACAAGAACTGGCAGTGTCTTCAGTCCAATTGAATTTGAAACAATTAACACCTTGAGTTGGAAACCTTTCCAAGATTTGCATGAGCAACTATCATATTTTGTCTACGAGGCATATTGACATTTGTGAGATTGGACATGAGCTCGAAAGTTCTGTTTTTATTACATTTTTGTAGAAATTTCTTTCAAATACTTAGTTTCCCAGTATTTTGGTTGCATAATTCTTATTCTTTGTTGCAGGATGTTGCATGTCAAGTAAGAGACAACTTTTGTGATTCTGGAGAGACCCAGCAGCTTTATTCAAAAGCAGTTCCTTCTTGTAATCCAAAACAAAATGTTGAAAGCTCTTGCTTACCTTGCCCTGAGGAATGTACTGCAACTACAACTTTGAATGCACCCATTGAAAGTAGAGTTTCTATGTGTAGATATTCTGATAATCCACTTAATGATGCTAGAGATGATGGTGGTGAACCATCAAGCAGTGAATCTCCTTGGTATCATCTGCGGAAAGATGCAACAGTATATGTTTCACAAACCCTGCACAGAGGGAGGAAAAATCTTTGGCAACTTACCACAAGTCGGATATCAGTATTACTTTCTTCTACCACAGTTAATTCGACAAGCATTCACCAATTCTTGAAAAACTATGAAGATCTTAGTCTATTCATCTTGGCTGGGGAGGCCTTCTGTGGGGTTGAAGCTGTTGAATTCAGACAGAAGTTAAAGAATGTCAGCGAGAATTATTTTGCAGCATTTCACTTGCAAAGTATTTCTGTAAGTTGTTGCTGGTGATTCTAATTGTTTTTTTTTTTGTAATTCAATCATACACATTCTCGAAGTAGGTGATGGATTTTGCATTGTTACATAAAATTCATGATCATATTGCTCTGTTTTTCCTAAATCAATTTCTCAATGCTTGTAAAAAGTAAAAACTGTTTTGCAATTGCTGTTTGTTATCATATTTATATAGCCAAAAGCAAGGACTTTTGTTTTTAGCCTTTTCTTCTCTGGACGGCAGTCATTGGCTTTCATTTTAGTCATCTATGCCATTGTATACTGACTTGCTGGTTGTTTAAATTTCTGTGTACTTTATTTCTTTTCTTAACTGACACCAAATGCTTGGGTATTCATGGACACTTGATGAGAATGTTTGTTTCTTGTTATTCTTCAGGCACTTAAAATGGTTTTGGAAAAGGAAAGTTGGCAGAAATTGCCATCGGATACAGCTCAAATCATTAGTTTTGCTGGACTTGTTGGTGATGGGGCACCCCTGATTGGAACATTTAATGCTACTAATTCCAGACTATCAGTCTCTGATAAGTTAGTAAATTCAGGTGATAGCATTGCAAAGAGAAGTGGGTTTACAAATTGGCTTAGAAGTGGAAACCCATTTTCTGTTAAACAAGCACAAAATCACTATTCCCTACATAATGGGGAAATTTTTGGTGATAATCATGGAGATGCTAGTGATAGCTATCAAGGTGACAAGGTGACTTCCCCTTGTAATGACGCTAGTCATGTGAATGGAAATCCTATGGTGGATGACGAAAATGAAGATCTACTTGCAGACTTTATTGATGAGGATAGTCAACTCCCTAGCCGAATTTCAAAGTCAAATCTTCCAAAAAATAACAGTTCACACTGGAAGTCTGATGACATAACAGCGCAAACAGGAGCTTCTCTTTGTCTTTTGAGGTGAAAAGCTCTTTTATTGTTGGTTTTATAAATGTTAACTCTAAAACACGTAAAAATCTCCAATATGCATGTAATCGTTCTTTACTGAGGAGCATTTTGTATTAATGGAATATCAGGTCTATGGACAAATATGCAAGGCTCATGCAGAAACTAGAAATTGTCAATGTTGAGTTTTTTAAGGTATTATTCCGATTGTTATATTTCTTCATTGCGCCCTGTGTTTGGCCATAAGATCTCTTTTGATAATTTTATTTTCTCTCTAGATTATTTATCCTAATTCAGTATAATATTGCAGGGGATATGTCAGTTGTTTGGTGTTTTCTTTTATTTTGTTTTTGAAACATTTGGTCAGCAGAACTCCAATGCAGGTGGAAAATTTTTACCTGACTCTATCAACTGTAAGTTTACGCAGTCTCTTTTCTAATTTCTGTATTCTTTTCTTTCTCACTCTAGTTTAAGAGACTGTCCATTCCCTTGTTCATTCATAAATTCTGATACTACATTCTTCTGTCATCTCCAGTTGTCTTGCCCCTTTCATGAGTTAAATCATAAAAATTAGATTCACTACATTATTTTAAATCTTAAACTCATCCCTGCTTGTACTGCATTTGTTATTACCTTCATTATCAGATCGACTGAAGACAACCTTATCCAGAATATCACAAGATTGTGACCAGTGGATCAAACTCCAATTGGTACCAAATTCAGCCTCTTCACCCACATCTTTGAGTACATACACAGATGTGACACCTACAAGTCCTCCGACCTATTCCCCAGCTACATCATTTGGCCTCAAGGTAATTTGCTAGTATTTCTGATATATAGAATACTGATTTAATAACTTACTGATTTCCTGATTCGTAATTTGCCGCAGTTCGTAGTAAATAAGGATACAATTAGTGGTGTATGCTGCCCTATTATTCTTTCTTTTTTAGAAATTATGAAAGAGTTATTTGTTTTAGATTAATATAGATTTTGAGCTTCCTATAGCATGAATTAATGCTCCTAATTTCCTTGGGGTTAGGCACCTGTTGATTGAGTTCAGCACTTGTTGACACGATGATTACTTCCCATTCATAAATGACATTTCTATATGATTGTTGTTTTCTTATAAAAGGCAATTTATGGAGGTTTCTGTAGATCTGACATAATGGTGCACTTTTAACATGATGATTTGCAGTGATGTCCGATTAGGCTTTGAATGACAGGTCAGCTATGACATTTAGAATAAGTAGCCTGTGTGACACAAATATCAATGTGAAATCACTTACCTAGTTAATGTGGCTTCTGAGATGTTTTACTGTTAATTTCTCACATTTGTCCCTATTTTTATAGGAAGAGAACGATTTGCATTGAGGAAAAATAGGTCCTGTTGCTTCTTCTTCCTTTGATAACGTTTAAGGTCCCTGAACTATGCTATGAATTTTTATTGATCTAAGTGCAGCTTAGTGTAAATATACTAGGGCACAGTTGCTTTACTGCTAAAGCCAATAGTTCAACATCTGATAGAGGCTCAATATTCCAGTTATTAGTGGCTTTCTAGTTCCTTAAAAAATCTATCTCAGTTATCAGTAGTTTTCTGCTTCTTAAAATTTCTGATTTTTTCTGGATATAGGATTCTATAGTATATGTGTCTATAAGTAATAATTTGACTGTCTTGCAGGAAAGATGTGCTGCCGCTGATACTCTATCGCTTGTTGCTAGAATATTGCACAGATCTAGAGCACATCTTCAGTCAATGCTTCTTCAAAGCAACCCTGCCATAGTGGAAGATTTCTTTGTGCACATGGTACGTATCTTATCATCTAGTGGTGGCCACACTTTGTACATGTATCAAAATAATTGGTAATTGGCTGAGAGTTTTGCATATAGGATAAGAATTGAAAGTTAGTGTTATAGAAGAGATAAGAGAAAGAATTCAGAGATTCCACGGCATAAATGATTCATGCATAATCTTCGTATTCCATCTACTCCAGTGACTTATTTGGATAGAAGTGAAAGAGGTAGGATGAAATAATAGTGGTATTTTAACGGATTCCAAGTATCTAAATAAAAAAATGTCATTGATAAGAATTAATTTTGTTTTAGTCTTTGTGGAGATATTGTACACTTTTGCCAATGTTATCACTTGCAAGTCTGATGACATAGTATTAAATTCCTTTTCAGTGTAGTGAGTTGTGCCCTCATTCTGGAAGTTATTATTATTGAGCTGTTAATTTGAGTAAATTCTATATTCTTGCTGTGGATATTGTTGAAATGTGAATAATGTTTTGTCAGGTCAGTTCTGTACCAGATCTAACACAACACATACATAAAACAACCGCCAGAATATTGCTTCATATTAATGGGTAAGCTGAGAATATTTTATGTTGATAGGTTAAGAGTTGAATTTGGTGCTTCATCCTATATATCTCCTAATTATGCGACTTCTGGCAGCATCTTTTTCTTATTGTAATTTTATTTGAAAAGCACCTGCACAGATGATTAT
>JANIIA010000009.1:9225163-9242028 GCA_027478495.1 Erythroxylum alaternifolium | reverse complement strand
TGATTATTGGCCAGTATGTTTTTAGTTCTTGCAGGCTAAAGATATCATGGGAATGCCAATAGTCTGTACTACTAGTTCAATATGTGATTTTGCAATTGCTCTGCTAAAGAAATGACCAACTATACTGTTAGCATAATTGAAAATTCCAGCCACTAAAACCCTTAACGTTGGTCGATGCAATACCAAATTTAAGGGGAAGGAACCAATCTGCAGATGGTGAACTACTTAATAAGTTGCTCATTGGATAGAAAACTGTGATGTGTCATGGAATGAAGTCAAGAAATGTTTGGAAGATTCCTATGAATTTGGGTTGTTAGATATAGACCATAACAAATAAAAAACCTTGTACTTTTAGTCTCTCTGTTAAATTTTCTACACTCACCGCGACTTCGGAAGGTAGTGACCAAAAACAAACAGAGGAAGAATTGATCCTTGAACAGCTTGAGCTGAAGTAAAATTGAACTAAAGGATGATTTAAGCATCACTACAGATTATTCTCAAAATTGGGAAGGGGCATATATTCTGATGAGGGTATACCCGTCTGGGAGTTGAGAGGTGGTTGGTCAATCTAACTTTAATAAAATAATTCATCTTGGCTCTGAAATGCCTACTAACTGTTTCTATTAATTTTGTTTTAAAGAGAGCTGATAAAAACCAATTACTCTTTCGCTTCTTCTGATTTCCCTTTTACTTTTTTTTCTTGTTCTCTTGTAGTAATGTCATAGACCTTGCAATTTTCTAAACAAACTTATTCTGGGCCATTGCTATAATCTCTCATGAGCAAGCTCTTTCTGCAGATATGTTGATCGAATTGCTAATGCTAAATGGGAAGTCAAAGAGCTGGGGCTGGAGCATAATGGGTTTGTTTCTCTTCTTTATTTCCCCTTTCTTTATATTTCTCTTTCTATGAATTCATGATATTGTATAAGTTCCATGTTAAGTTTCCAACTTAAACATAAATGATGAATTCAGTGTTCATTTCATACCAGTGGTATTCATGATTGGACACTGGACAATAGATATTTATTCTTGTGTCATTATTGCTTTGCTTTTTGGATGCTACTTTTTTCACTTTGTTGACGCCTTTATTAAACCTGATCTTAAATAAACTTTTAGGTTGTACCTATCATAGAATTTATATTTGTTAGTCTGCCAATTCTGCTTCAGACAGATGGGGCCAATTTCTCTTAAATTGTTATCCTTGATTTCTGTAGCTTTTAGGTCTCTTATATTGTTCTATTTGAACAAAATTGTACTATTAAGGTGTCTCATTGCTAGGCTATTATATCAACGGTGGCCAAACACTTTCTAACCATGCCAGTTTTCATCTTTGAAATATCTTGACCTGATATTTACTTGTCGAAATCTTCACAAGTTCTGTCAAACTAGCTAATTTATCCCTCCCAAAATTCTCCAACTTTTTATAGGTATGTTGATCTATTGTTGGGAGAATTTAAGCATTATAAAACAAGGCTTGCTCATGGAGGAATTCACAAGGAGGTAACGACCACTGCTGCATCTCGTGAATCTATTGCTTGTGCAATTAGATTGAGAATGTAACCTATGTGATAACTTGATAATGCAAGAGCAAGATCATGCTACGTGATAATGCAAGATCATGTTGAACTAACTTTATTTTGTTTTTTAAGCATTTATTGCTTTGTTCTGTTTGTCTTACATTTTGATTTGTTGTTATATTGTTGCCACTTGGCTGATAAATGCATTTTGAGTACTTTATGTTCTAAGTACATTGTTGACGCTCTAAGTATTTGACTTGGTCACGGAGATTGAATAACAAATCTCCCATCTTTGCTACTTTGCTTTTTCCTAACCATTTCCATCCTTATTGATCTTAATCTTTGGTGTGTTATTATGGTATGAGGTTCTCATTCATGGTGTTAGGAAGTTGAAGAGAAAACATGTATAGTAGTTTGTATTAGGTATATTTATGCAAGCTCAGATAAGATCATGAATGGATGAGCACTAGAAGGGTTTAGGCGGTTCACTTGTGACCCCGTTTTTGTTTGCTATCTTTAAAAACACTATTGTCGTATTAGTTTTGCCTTCTTCTGGGCTTTCAGTTTGCTAAGGTGACATCATGTCCCCATATGTCTGTGTTCATGTTCTAGGTGGGACCAAGGAAAAATAGTTTCCATAATTTTAGTCTTGCATGTCTAACCATTTTGAATTACATCCCATTTCCAGGTTCAAGACCTCCTTCTCGAATGTGGTCTTGATATTGTGGCTGAAACTCTCATTGAAGGTCTTTCACGGGTGAAAAGGTGCACTGATGAAGGTCGGGCCCTCATGTCTCTAGATCTGCAGGTTACTTCTTAACTGATAATTTAAATTGGATATCTCAAGTTTTCATTCTTTCCTCGCTTGTTCTTTTAGTAGTTAAACTTGCTTTAAGTTCATTTTCACATTATGCTTTCAGGTTTTGATCAATGGCCTACAACATTTCGTGTCCTCCATAAACGTAAAACCAAAATTACAACAAGTTGAAACATTTATCAAGGTAACATTAGCCATCTGTAATGTTGTAAACATTGAGATGTATTAGACGAAGGAAGGAAATGCTTACCTGCAGATTTTGAAATATCAATTCAAACTGCAAAGCCATCTCTTATTATGATTACGTTGTGTTTCTCTCATTTATGCAGGCATACTACCTTCCAGAGACGGAATATGTGCATTGGGCTCGTGTGCATCCGGTAAGTATGATTTTTAAAATGAAAATGTGTTGTACTATTCTAAATTGTTTGTAAGTGCGGTTATTATATGAAATTCCAACTGCCAATTCGGGTTGTTCTTTCTGCAGGAGTACAGCAAAAATCAAATTGTTGGTTTGGTCAACTTAGTAGCCACAATGAAAGGTTGGAAGAGGAAAACAAGGCTTGAAGTGATAGAAAAAATCGAGTCAGCTCCTGCATGACATTGGATGACCTAGTTAGATCATCGGTATTGAAGACTGTGCTGATCACTTGATTCACTTCTTCTTCTTCTTCTTCTTCTTCTTTTCCTGTTCATCTGCACGAGTGGTGTATATTGAATTGAATTTTGTTGTCCTCTAGTTATATAGGCTGTATATCTTGTAACATTCGGTGTTCCCTGCAAGGGAAATATCTATTGTAATTTTGGATCACACCATCCATGCAATTATAATATGAAAAATAAAAGCATAAGAATTCTTTTTCCATTCGATCCTATTGTATGATCAGCCACTTGCCATTGTCCTTTGCTGTTGTTTAGCCACTTGTGTAGCTTACTAAAATACTGGTGTTTGTAACAGTCCTTCCAACTCTGATCTCTGCCCTGATGGGAATCATATTTTAGTTTACAGATTTCTTGATACTGTGAACCCCTTATTTTCCTTAAAGCTTATTGGAAACGGAATTTACTGTATTTACATCATCAGAAATCCTGCTCTTGACACCATTAGTATGGTGGCCAGTTGTTAGGAAGTTATTCCTGGCCAATTGCTTCCCAGCATTCCAGTTTATGTTCTGTTTCCTTGGTTTCACTTAAAGCGTCTTTTTGACTATTTTAGAAAATAACGAGGTATATGCACCTCTTTAAATGGACCACTTGTTATTTTGTTTCCAAACGGTGAATTATGAAAATTTGATATTCTAGAGTAACTATATCATACACATATGACGTCATTTTGTTAAGTTGTATTTATAATTCAAAACCATGGGTTTACAAGATCTCAAATTCCGTTTTTGTTATTTTCTTCTCCCTCGCCATCTCTCTCGTTGTAGCTGCATGTGCTCGTTATTCCTGCGGGTAATACCGCTTCACATACTGTTCTTGATTATTCCTGTGAGTAACATGTTAGGATCGAAATGAAATTTATGGTAATTGTATCAAGAATTAGAAAAAAAAAGAATAATAAAAGAGTTTAGAGTTGGAAGAAAATGGAGTTTTTGAAAGAGAAGACAGAAAAGAGAGGAAATAAAGATGGATTTTTTTTCTAATTTTATAATACATCTTCCATGTCATTGTGAAGAATAATCACATTTAAACACGTATTATGTTATTATTTTATATTACTTTTACATGTATTATGTTCTTATTGGGAAATTGATTTCCGTCTTCAAATTTTTTAAAAATAAGATCGTTAATAAAATTTAAGTATCACGAGTTTGTGTTACCCCGAATATTGTATAATAATTCTGCGTTGATCTCTCTTGTCAACCTTTTGATAGAAACTTAAAAAATAACACTTCTAGATCTTTATTTTACTTTCAATTAGGGGTTTTCATCGTTAAGTTGTTCCTCATGTAAAGTTAGTGTTAAGCCAATGTTCTCCTTCAAGATGCAATAAAATAATTCTCACTTAATCTCTGTCCAGATTAAAGCTTGTAAATTCAATTCCTCAATCTATCCCTTATGAAAATTAATTATTGGTTTTGCATGACCTAACATCTGCACATCGAACCACCATGTCCATTGTCCGCACTCTCCTATTGTCTTCATCCTATCTCTGTCCCCCTCGATTCGACTGTTGATAAAGTCTTTTTGCATCATCCAATCTTTCAATTCTAGAATGTTTTCTTTTTGTGTGTGTTTCATTTCAAGTTCTGTATTTGAATTTTAATATTTTCTTTCAAATGCCTCAAATTTAGTACTGTATATCCCTTCCGTCATTGTTGTCGAGGATTACTAGCTTAGATACTAATATTATGATCAAAATGAAAATTGAGGTTATTGTACTAAGAGCTAAAAGAAAAAGAAGAACATAATAAGAATAGAAAAAAATAGAGTTTAGAAAATAAAAAAACTGAAGAAAATACATCTTTTATATCACTATATAATAGTTAATACATTTGAAGATATATTATTATTTATTTTATACTATTTTTTCATGTGCTTCACAAACTGTTCTTCAATATTTCTGAGGGTAATATCGCTTCACGTACTGTTCTTTCTCATTGTTTTTTTTTGTCGTTCCTTCTTACACTTTCATCTCTACTAGCCCCTGATTGTGTTACGGGGTATCATACTTAATGAAATGCAACGTTGATCTACTGGCACCTGCATCCCAAAAACAAATAATAATAAAGAACCAGTTAGAAGAAACTGCTGATGTTTTCTTTCTTTCTCTTTTTTTTTTAAATTTCAATAAAATCACCTCATAATTTATACAATGATACATAATTTTTGG
Organism: Erythroxylum alaternifolium; assembly: GCA_027478495.1. NCBI lineage: Eukaryota > Viridiplantae > Streptophyta > Magnoliopsida > Malpighiales > Erythroxylaceae > Erythroxylum > Erythroxylum alaternifolium. The sequence continues at coordinate 9,236,858 of JANIIA010000009.1, read as the reverse complement.
TCTGTTTATTATAAAGATGCAGATTCAAAATGCTAATACAGGTCAGTACACTCGAACACATGAAATGCCGAATGCTAATAAAGATCAGTATACTCAGCACTTATGAAACGACGAATCTCAGTATACTCAGCACTTATGAAACGACGAATCTCAGTATACTCAGCACTCACTTCACATTGGTCTCATGGTTTAGCACGAAATAGTAAATCCTTGTCTTTTATGGAGCAGAAAAGATTTCTTTCTGTTGTGTCTATATGGCCTTTTTACACAAGTAGAACATCTATTTTGGATGAAAATATTATCACTACCTATATTAATATTTAAGGTTAAATTCTCATGAAAGGTGAACTTAAAAGTTCTTTCCCAACCATTTTTAACCTTTGACATTAAAAAGATCAAATAAAAAGGTGGAAGTTACGTCAGTATGGAATAAAAAGTCTTTTTTGACTTGCAAAGTCCACAAAGAAAAAGAAATAAACTTCCATCCCTTTCATGAGCTTCTCAACCCTGTATGGTTCGGTCCCGATTGTTGAACAGATGAGGTCCAACTAACAAGAAATTCAAATAATTAACATGGTTGGAAATATCTGTCCTTTTCCATTTATTATTTAATAGTTAAAAGCTTCACACAAAATATGAGTTTTGAGATAAGAGCTGATTTAGTACTCTGATAATGATATAAAGACGAATAAACTATACTACAAAGTGTTGAAGCAAGTTGGGTGGTCCGGTCCTGACTCCCAAACATACTTCATTGCCTTGTCGATCCTGTTAGTTTTAACGACGTGATATCTACATGGTTGATACCTGTCCATTATATAATACAGTCACATTCACCCCTTTGGCTAGGAGTTGGTCAACCTGTAGCAAGTAAACATTATCATTATTGTATGTTTTTATATTGCAAGCTAACTATTTTACCTCATTAATTCTTGGTTTCATAAAATCTCCTGCCATTGCATCGAAAACATTAGACGACCCACTCCCCCATCTGCCTACAACATACTCTCCCAGTTCAAGTTTTGGGAAATATATTTCAATTAGCAAATAGATATTAACTATTATAAGATGCATTTGAAGAGTGAATAGTGTGTTACTACGGTGTAATATTAGGGAAATATATAATTAAAAGAAAACCAAAAAAGAATATGAGCATCGGCTCTTTATGAAAACCTACATTTTTTATTCCTGCAAAGGTAAACTTCCATTTTAGTTGAGTGAGTACAAAAGTAGATCCCTCAGGTTAGATACCTTTCTTTCGTCTTTGCCCGTCTTCAGAAAAGATCTTCTGTTCCCACAATGTTGTCTCCTGTGCCAAAATAATCTCATCCATCCAATTTATTGCAACAAGGATGAGATTGTGTTTGGCATAGGAGTAACAGCTTTGTGGGAATATTGTTCCCGCTCGTCTTACCTTTCCACGACAGTTCTGTAGATTCTCTGTCAACAAAAGTAATCAATTCTTTGCCTTCCATGACATGACATCCATGCGAGTGACCCGGTGAAAAACAATAGCATGAAAAGTACCACGTCATTTTTGGGTGAAAAATAAGAGGATCTGCATTCTGATTATCCACACAACCTTACATTAAAATCTAAAACTGTGCTAAAGTTCCCGACCATTTTTGCTACTTTCCAACCTTTCTAATGATGATATTGTTGGTATTTTTAAAGAACCAGAAACTAACAAAAATATAGAAGAATAGGAAAGATATGCAAGAGACAATTTATTACTTGGTTCACCTTACATTGATGCTGAAAGCTTAAATATATAGGCTATGAAATAACAAACCTAGCTAAAATCAAGATAAAACAAATCAAATTCAAAAATTTAAATCCTAACTAGATAATAACTTCATCTTAATAGATAAAATTTTATCTTTAACAATATCTTTTTTGTAAACAAAAATCTTCAATAGCGTTGAATCAATCTCTCCAACACATGTGAGGTACATCTTCCAATCCTTGAATTCCAAGACATTTGCAGCAGACTGACTGCTAATGATGTTCTATCATTCCAAGACATTTCCCATCATCAAAGCCGCCTTCCTATGGTCGGAGCCCAGTAGTAAGCACCATTGTCACTTCCAACATGCTGAGTGCAAGAAACAGGAACCAAGCACAGCCCTTTACTTTTCAAATCCTTGGGATTATCTTGGCTATCCTGTGTATTAATATTGATATTTCAGTTTCATAACCAAACCAAGAAAATAAAGGCTATTTTGTTTTTCTTTAAGGTGATGCGATTCCGGTCACCCATTTGCTTTTCTTTACTCTGCAACTAGCCGTAATGGTCTGGTAGTTCTAAATTCCTCAACTTAATGATGAGGATAATGATGATTGGAAAGAAAGAAATATATATAAGAACGCCAGAAATATTAATGAAGTCAAATGAAGGAGAAAGTACTTTATAAGCTAATAAAGGTTCTTGCTTGCTATACAACAAAAAGAGTACAACTTGATTAGGAACTGCGTTTCTTTTGAGACTGACATAATTGAAGAAAGCTAAATAAAAAAGAAAAGAAAGGGGTATAATTATTTGTCTTTTGATTCCCAAATGGCATGAATTAGACTTAAATTATGGCTTCAATTGAGTTTCTTTGAGATAAAGGTGCATAAAGCTTGGAACCTTGTTCTTTTGCTGCTACTCTTTATGGATTATTAATATAATAGCTAATTGATGCTCTTTGTATACAAAGCCATTCGTGTAGATTGGTCTTCTGGACGGTGATGGATCCAATAAAGCGTGGCTGACAAGGTTCTTAAGGAAAGGAAAATACACATTTCCTTTCCCTATAACCTATACAGGAATTCTCTTGCTTTTAATGTCAAACACACCTGGCTTACTCTTAGTCTCTCACATCACATGTGCCTACTGAAGAGAAAGAGAGGATCTCGGTTTTGCATTGGGAAGTGATGTACTTACAGACTGACGTTTCCTCCTGTTTGCTGATGCACTGCCCAAGTAAGGGGAACTAAGAGCCTGCATTCAAGGAACCAAGCAAAAGCAAAGGAATGATAATATATATATAACAGGTATATTATTTTTATAACTTCCATAATTAAAAAAAATGAATAATTGAGCACTTTAACTGCATGCTTCTCATCACTGATTCTGAGTAGCTTGCAGCAGCTAGAAGGGAGTATAAAATGTGGAAGAAACATCACCTCAATTTGACCCTGCAGGAATCTAATATACCCAATAGCTTCTGACAAGACAGAAGCTGTGTCAGTCTGCAAAAGAGAAAAAAATCATCACACCCAAGTTATCATCCTTACAAAAAAGAGCCAAAAAACCATGGTTAAAGGGAAAGAGGATGCTGATGTACTGATTGACTTCTGCAGAATCTACCCAGATAAACAAAATCTGCTCTATGGGTTTTGTGTACAAATTAAAGTTGCTAATCTGTGAGTTTCAATGTATTACCTTTCCAAATGGGGACACTAGCTGGTGAAGGGCTGTGATTCTATCTCCTAGCTTCTCCTTCCTCACCTGGTTCAATATAATAACATGTAGAACTTATTGGATCGCACTAGCGTTTTGTTGAAAATTATATCTTCTTTTTTTTGTACATATGAAACATAGCAGAAGAATCACACATGCTCTAAGTAGTAGACAATCAAAAACGACATTAACCGCCCACAAACACAGACAGGAAGTCAGTCAACACATACTTGAGAGGGAGGGAGGGAGAGAGAGAGAGGATATGTATTACTTTCGGAGGTGGCTGGCTTGAAGACGCCTGAACCCTAGGTTTCTTACATGCTCCACCAGTGGCTGTGATATTACACTAGACCAAAAAAAAAAAAAAACACAAACAAGAAATCAAAACAAAGAAAAAGATGAGAAAAACAGATTAAGATATGCTTTTGATATACGAAAATTCCTGCTTCAAACAAATTCTCATATTTAATCAGGAAAGATGGATTTTTTAATTGTGTCTTAGTCATAAAAACTGAATTAGTTTTTACATGTATGTATGCAGTTACATCTTTAAAGAATAAAAAGAAAAGTATGATTTTTTGTTTCTCGTTAGTATATGTTCTTACCTCGGATGACTGATCTGGATGTTGATGTCTCCCATCGCCCTTGTTGCTGTAAGAAAAGTCAAGTATATTACTGCTTAAACTTGTTATGCAAGACCTAGGGGAAGAGACTAGCATAGCTGCCGGTGACCATGCGGGCCTGCTATTGGGTGCTTGAAAATCTTCGTCTACCTGACCACCATAAAAGTTGCTACACTGGGAAATCTCTTGTTTTACATCAGTAATTACAGGATTCCTTGTAGTTTGATTCAAGATTTGGTCTTCCCAATTCTCCAACTTTGGAGAATGAATATGACTCGGGGCCAACCTAACTTCATCACCTGAAAAACCAACCCTAAAAACAAAATATTGGCAATGCCTAGATGATCAAAACTGCGTTCCATAGAGGGATATCCTTGAAAGTAAAGTAGTTATAAAATTTGAGAGAAAGAAGATTGCACAAAATCATGCGAGTACATCCAGAAGGAAGCTTCAGTTATAAATTTGTATGCATCAAACAACCATGTCACAGAAGTACGGCATGCTAAAGTAATACTGAGATGTTGTTAATTAGAGGGAGGGAGGGGGGAAGCGAGAGAGAGATAGGGAGAGAAAGACAGAGAGAGAGAGAGAGAGACGGAGAGAGTTACATGAGCAGTTGACTCCACGTCTGATGAGGAAGTTCTTGGCTTTCACCAGGCGAAGGGCTGAATGGAAGTGAACAAGATCCAAGTAAATATTGAGCAGGCAAGAGAGATGGAGATGAAGATAATAAAGCAGAAGGCTGCTGGGATGGCGGATGCATGCTCCACCAGCTAGGGTTTCCTGCCATCATTAGTTTAGCTTTAGAACAATTACTGACGAGATGATCACAAATAGCAAGCTCTCTGCGAAAACAACACACTTTAGTTCATGCCTTCAAAAAGAAACAGCAAAAGAAAAACAAGAGGAAATAAAATGTTTTTCCTCCTTTTCCTTTCACTTTCTTTCTTCACTTTGTCATAATTCCTCGTTTATGCACCCAAACAAGGCTAAAGCATTAAGAGTCCTACTTTGCTTTCTCAGATGAGGTTGAAGAAACTTTGAGACTGTGCTCTAAAAAAAAGGGAAAAAAAAGACTTTGTTAGAGATGTGGGGTTGGCGAGCTTTGCATATGTTTCCTCTCTTTTCCTTTTCTTTCATTTATTTAGTATTCTTTCTTATTCTCTGCTTTTGCTTTGTTATAGAGTGGGGCTAGCAAAAGCTGGTGGAGGGGTATAATATATAGGACCTTATCAAACTATTGGCTGCACATGTATACGGTCTTATAAAACGATAGCTTCCTTGATTTAGGGTAGGACACTGGTATCATTTTGGAGCTTAGTTTAGGATAGGATTAGGGTGTGTAGGCTGCTTGATATTGTCATTCCGTCTCTCACTTTTTGAGGGCAACAATTCCAATTGATGAACAAACAAAATTTCTGAACCTAAATCACCCCACTTTGGCGTATTCTAATAAAACCGTTGTGCCTACAGTGATCATCAACCAAAAATTATATACTTACCGTACTATTTCATGTACTATCTTCCTTTAACCTATTCTTTGCTGATGTTATGGTTACGCTGCCAATTTACACTTGTTGCACATGCTTACAGAGTAGAAAAGTGTGGTACATATAATTAAGCAGGGATTACAGACAGGTGGATCCCTAAGAAGAAGACATATAATTGGTCACTCCCTTTGATTGCGAGTGACTACAGTTCTTAGTTGAATGTACAGCAGAGAATATATGATAAGGACAAATGAAGGCAAAAAGGATCAATGGAGTTTGTCATTAATAATCTTGAACGTATAGGCATTACTTTTCCTCGTTTCATTAGCTGGAAATAGGTCTGAAAATCAATCGTTTGATTGAACGATATCTTACGGTACGTCCAACCTTTATTCGATGAAAATGATGGTTAGGCGGAATCCAAACATAGGATTAGAAATGTAGCACAGCAACTTCAAGGAAAAGAAAATTCAGTACAGCACCATCTTTATATTATACCTATAGTTTCAAAGGCATTAGCTCTTGTCCGGTTTTCCAAGAAAAATCAATGCCTGTCTAATGGAATCAACATTATGATGTTACTTATGGTTTTGGTTTCTGAAAAATGGTTAAGCGTGTATACGATAACACAGTAGCAAGTAGAGGTGAGTTAAAAGCCATCAGTCTCCGTGGTTGTAACTTGTAACCCACTTAAAAGAGTAGCTAAATAACCAGCTGCGCTTAATTGCCGATTCCATGACAGTTATAGGATCAGAATATTAAATAGTGAAAGTTTCTTAACTTTTCTTGTTCAGTTTTGTCTTCCAGTCTGGGGATGAAAAGGAGGGTTAGAGAGTAGCTATATGAAAGAATAAACATTATGCGTACAGAATTTGCTCATTAAGAAAATTTGAAGAAAGAATGTTTTTGAAGGATTATTACATAAAACTTCTTAATTTGTATGCGAAACAATCCAACGTAGGAGGAAATTAATGGAGAAAATCGAAAATCACCAACTAAACAAGTTGTAGTTGTGTGTGGCTAAGTAGGGGGTGGCCTTTTGTTCTGGAAGGATTGCTTTCACTGTCACCTTCAATCCTAAGGGTCACCTCTGAAACAAGAGGTAAATGTTGATTAAGAAGTTGGGAAATAAGCCCTTACACAATTCATTAGTTTCAGCGTTCACGTATAAACTATTTTACTAATCTCAGTGGTTAAGGTTTTGAAATAAAGAGTCAAAGATCCATGATCCTTCTTCTCCATTAAAAAGATGAGGAATAAATAAAAATCGACTGGAAGTGGAAAGCTGATTAGAAATCCCCTTTTAGGTTATTAGTCACCTGCAACAAAAGACCTTCCTGGATTCTCTTTCAAGCTTCACTTTGGCTGTCGGAATGGCTTTCCAGGAAAATGTGATACTTTTGAGAAAGTCACCAAACATCTCCTTGTCCTTTTCTATCTTATCAACATAATTTAAACAAGTCTTAATTATATAAAAGAAGCAGGAGCTGGAGAGGAATTATCACTAAATGCATCTTTTATTGGATGGAAAACCACGACTATCACAAACTTTGTTGGACCGTGATGTCTAACATGAATTCATACATTGAGTTCCTCTTTTTCTCTCTTCTTTTACCTTATGGCCTGTTGAAGGCAAAGACATTTCTGAATTTTTGATCTTATTTGTTGGAAAAACGGGATATAATCCAATTCCAACCGTAGCAGAATAACTACAAATTTTTTTCACAAAATGGTTTTCCGAAAAATAAGGTCAATTTAATTCTATAAAATGATTAACACATAAATCATATTAAAGGGTGAATATAAATTTATATTTTATTTTGAAGCTTGATCATGTTTTTATAATATCTCTCGAACTGTTTCCGAAATCGATTTGTTTCAACCACCTTAGCCACACAAATGTCCAACCTCTAATGACATCTACAGAATAAGTTGAGAAAACTCTGTAATACTTACAGAGAGGATTAAGTAAGAAATTCTAACTCTATTAAATCTTAAGTCTATTTATAATAAGTTTTGGATGCTTTAGTAATTTAATTGAAAATAAATTCTAATTTCAAATAAACTTTAGTTAGAATTATCAATTATGCCCAAATAAAATTCAATATCTCATATCGATCTTTTTTTATTAATTATCTTATAGTTAATCATAAAATTTCTTAAACTTTACGTGCAAGTCTAACTTGATTAAAATATTTTACTTTTTTCAACTTATTCTTTATGTGAAACCCATTAAGTTCTCAAATATATTACAATAATTATAAATTATAATTGTAATTCATAATTGGAATAAGATAAATTAAAACTCCTTCTAATTTATCTATAGTTCTCTAATTAAACAATTTATAATCGTAGATTAAGACTGACGTCTAGTAATGCACCATGATCGTCCAAATATTTAGGAATTGACTAACCTTTACATGTATGATTTTTTCGTATAATTCAATCATTTCATCATACTATTTTAAATCCAGTCATATTAGTTCTCCGCTATTAGCTATCAATTCAAATAATGACATTTGTAAACTATTTACAAAGTATCATTCCATCTTAGCTAAAGATTTTCTAAATCAATACTATTGAAGAACAACAGAACATTCTCCCTAATTACTTTAGGGTGATGAATCATATTTTAATCACACAATTACCTTCATATAGTTCGTGATACATTCAATGACTACTGATTGATCGACCCATGATTAAATATGCCATAAGTAGTATCAAAATATATCAATTCCAATACAAGATAATTTTGGAGACCTCAAGTCAAATGATCACTTATACAATCATCACAATGAGAATTTGATAAACATACAAGTAATGTTCCAAATGAATTTCTCATATCAGGTCTGTTTAGTAAACTTTTTTCTCTAAGAAGCACCCACACGTTAGTTTAAGTATTTATATACTTTAGCCTATGAGATCGACTACTTCCTTCATAAGAAAAAACATACCATATGTTAATTTTTTTGCATTCTATTAATGTTCAAGCTTAATAGAACAATGAATAGGAATATTTAGGGATAATACATAAATATAATATGAATCTTATAATTATAATCTCATTATAATTTTATTTGCAATGTATAATTATAATTATCTTATGGACTTTATCATATACATTTAAACATGTACAAGATAAGGAATGTCTTTAAATAATTGTCACTAAACTACAACTAAATTGATTGATTGTAAGGCCTAAACCAACATTTTTAACATTCAAAGAGGCTCTTGAAGCGTGATAAGGATTGGCCTAACCAAGATAACTAATCTTGAAAAAAATTTTCTAAAAGATCCTCATTCTCTGGAGGAATCTTAGATGTGATAACTAATAATCTAGTCATACCTTATAAAGTCAAACAAAAAAAAAAGACAAACCAAAGCATATGACTATGCTAGTAGCTAAATCGATCACGAAAGTGTTTGAAGGACACAACTACAATGACTCAGCAGACTCAGCTTGATTATAACAACAAAGTCTTGCTTATTTCCCTAGTTAACAAAATGGAGAATCAACAGTGTAATACCAATTCAGTAGCCAATGTCAGATTATAACACGTACGCATCTTTTAGTCCTCAATAATGCGTTTTGTAATTTAGCTTGAGAAAACTGAGAAAACTTACATCACAAAAAAATAAGTACAAGCTACCACCTAACAGAGGATTGATTGAGAGATGTATATTGAAACTTACACATGCATAAAACTCCAAAATTATGGATCGATATAACTTTATAAAAGATGTAGCCAAAGAATAGGCCTTTACCACCTTGCATGAATTGATACACTAAACAAACCCAATAATTTGTGACTCAGCTAGCAAAAAACTCCAAAATCTGGGAAAGTTGGTAACTAAAAACCAAATGAGATAGCAAGCTTAAAGTTTATAGTATATCTATCCATTAACAAACAAATTTCTTGGCCACTAAAGACTATAAAGCGATTATCACATTTCAAGTTTGAGTCCGCTTATGGAGTCCATAACAAACCATCATCCCACAGTAGAATTTAGATTGTAATAATCACTACTGAGTTATAAAACAACATAGATAACTAAAGATTTCAATAAATCATTTTCTTTATAACAATAATTCATCTTCCTTATAATTATGATATATTAACCATTGATCTATAACTTTTAAGGTAATAACAATAAAATAAATCTTTAATATATTGAAGTAAAAATAAGGTTCATCTTATAAAAAGTCCAACTCAATCTCTTGCTATTTTCTTAAACTTCTCCTTTATTCGTTTTTCACCTAAAAATGCACATCACATATAGTATATTACAAAATAAAGATTAAAAGAGATGAATAAAAATTTTAAAACATTTTCAATTGTCACTACATGCAAAAAGAAGCTTAACCACTTTGCACAAATAGCAAGAGTAAATTCTCACTACAACAATTCAGTGCAATTCGCGACGTTTTTTAAAAAATGTCACTAATTGTTCAGAGTTTAAAACACCACGAAAACTACTCATTTTCTACGATGTTTTATAATAACGTCGTGGATTTGTTAAACATTTTGTGACGTTTTAGCAGGAAAATGTCGCAAAAAAGAAGACTTGATGTTTTTATAGAGAAAACGTAGTGAAAGGCTAACCAATTGTTTTGAGTTCATCAAAGAGCAAAATGACATAGTTTACCCCCCAAGAAAACAATGTCGCATAAGTGTAAGTAGCTAAGGTGTTCTGGTTTAGTGGAGAACGGCGTTTTTTGGTTTTAAAAACCAAACGACGTCATTTTGGTTTTGTTAAAACCTACCTGATTATCTTTTCCCCCTCCAACCGACATTGTCTCCCCTCCATCCCAAGAAGGCAACGTCGTCTCAACTTCGGTGTCAATAAAAAAATGTGGAGGTAAGTCATTTTTCGTCAACCGCCTACTGCTGTCGCGTTTTCCCTCTCTCTCGAGCCACCTTCGACTGTTGATTTATGTTGTTGTTGCTGACGTTTACGTTGGTTGTCAGAGTGCTGTTGTTTACCATTGTTTTGTCTTCTCGGAGTGCTTCTGTGTTTTGGTGGAGGTCAGTTGTGTTTGACGATTTAATCTAGTTTTGAGAGTGTTATTGCGTTTATTTTGATCGATTATATGTGGTGCATTTAGATTTGTGTTTTTTTATAGTAGTTAATTTGGATTTGCATGGTGGAGGTAAGTCATTAAACATTCTGCCTTTGAAGTGTTCGACAGTCGTTCAGTGGTTTTCTTAATGTGATTGAGATTGTTTGAGCAACTCACGTAAAACATGTGGGATAACAAGTAGGTCCTTAAGTTATTAAGTACGGTGAATGATAGCTAAATAAAATCTCCATAGGAAAGCCGAATGACTTAGCTAAATATAGATAATGAGTTATCCTTTGCTAAATATAGATTAATTAATGGATGCCACTTTAGGCCATAAGACCTTACGCTTTATAAAATATAATTAGATTAAGATGAACAAAGGAGACAGTGAATAAATCCTTCATCATGCACAAAGGCATCTATTATTTTATGATCATGCCTTTTATCTAAAAAATGTAAAGACAATCTATAAAGGTTAGTGAACTTGGTCTTCTACTTAAGAGAAGCATCGAAGCATGAACAATATGATTATGAAAACAAAGACTAGAGGAAAATACATTGAAAACCTATAAGAATGCTTTACAACCCTAAAAGAATAAAAATGAAATTAAACCCAAAAATGCATACTTAGTGTAGGGACAAGAAGTCCTAAAGAAGGATAAAAGTTATTTCGTACAAAATTAAGGCTATCTTTTATATGAAAGCACCTAAAACTTGAAATAAAATATAAAGGTAGAGTTTGTACTTGAAATTTCAACTCCCTTAGAAGAATATAATGAAGTCCATAATATCGCTATACCTAATAGCGAGCACTTGACATGGACAATATATGTAGATAAGGAAACTGAAGAAAAGGATGGTGAGACAATGATAAATTTAGAGAAGTCCATAGGAATAAAAATACAGTATAGATCACCAATTAAGACATCCAAGAATAAGGCAAAGTATTAAGCGTTATTATTTAGGGTGAAGTTGGCTAATGATCTACAAATTAAGCTTATAAATATTAGGTTAGACTTATAATTTGTATTAAACTAACTTAACAACACCTACAAGATAAAAGAAGATAAAT
>JANIIA010000009.1:9150840-9189221 GCA_027478495.1 Erythroxylum alaternifolium | reverse complement strand
TTTGATTATGCCATTCAGTACTTGATTTTAGGAATTAGTTTAAAGATATTCTTGTAACAGTTAGCAACTAGATAGGATTTTCTGTTACATTTTAGCTCTATATAATGAGCTTTATTGCTGTCAATAAAATAGGGGTGTTCTACAGCAAAAACATATTCTTTTTCCTTCTCTTTTGTTCACATATTATGCTTCGACTTTATAAAAACAACATGGTATGAGAATCTTTTGTCTTGAGGGACCTATGAGATGAGTGAAACCAAAAAACAAACCTGATTTACAACCCTGAATTACAACAAGAATTACAACCATCTTCAAGCAATGGAGATTGAAACGCAACTGTCTCAAGGTGCACCACCAATTTTTAATGGTGAAAACTCTCAGCTTGGGTTGTTCGATTGAAAGCTCATTTTGGTGCTATGGATGTTTGAGAAGCTGTGGAGGAAGACTATGAAATGCCTCCATTACCAAAAAATCTTACAATGATTCAATTTAAGATGCACAAAGAAAGGAAAAGTAGGAAGTCTAATGCCAAAGCCTGCCTGTTTTCTACTTTTTCAAATATCATATTCACAAGAATTATTAATATAGAGTCGGCAAAGGATATCTGAGATTACCTCAAAAAGGAATACGAAGGCAATGAAAGAACAAAGAGCATGCAAGTGCTCAACTTGATCAAAGAATTTGAAATGCTAAAGATGAAAGAGTCAGAAACCATTAAAGAATACTCTAACAAGTTGCTTGGTATAGTAAACAAGGTGAGGTTATTAGGTAAGGATTTTTATGAGGAACAAATAGTGCAAAAAGTTCTTGTAGCTTTACCAGAAAAATACGAATCTAAAATTTCTGCATTGTAAGAAGTTAAGGATCTATCAAGCATATCTTTGGCAGAGTTAGTAAATGCACTACAAGCACAAGAACAAAGGAGGATGATGAGAGAAGAAGGAACCATTGAAGGTGCACTGCTAGCAAAGGAAAAAAATTTCAAGAGGAGACAAAAACAAGAATTTTAAAAATATCTACAACAACAGCAACGGAAACAACACCAGGCCCACATTGCAAAAAAGGCAAATAACCCACAAAGAAAATGTTAGTAGAAACCTTATATGAAATGCAAAAAAGGTGGACAAATTGGGTATATAGAGAAGATTTGGAAGTCACGAAATGAAGAGGCAAAACCAGCAACTGAGCAACATCAAGAGGATGAATTATTTTGACATTAAAGCTTTGCAACTCTTAAGGCAAGGAGGAATTTGTAGGAAAATTCCTTAGGCATGTAGATTATTATGAAATAAATGGCCAAACTGACTAGGTCTTAGGAAATTTTGATTATGTTATTTAGTGTTTGATTTTAGGAATTAGTTTAGAGATATTCTTCTAATAGTTAGCAACTAGATAGGATTTTCTATTACATTTTAGCTCTATATAATGAGCTTTGTTGCTGTCAATAAAATGGGGGTGCTCTACAGTAAAAACATATTCTTTTTCCTTCTCCTTTATTCATGTATTATGCTTCAACTTTATAAAAACAACATGGTATGAGAGCCTTTTTATCTTGAGGGATCTGTGAGATGAGTGAAACCAAAACACAAATCTGATTTATAACCCAGAATTACAACAAGAATTATAACCATAATTACAACCATCTTCAAGCAATGGAGATTGAAACGCAACTTTCTCAAGGTGCTCCACCAATCTTTGATGGTGAAAACTCTCAAGTTTGGGTCGATTAAAAGCTCATCTTGATACTATGGATGTTTGGGAATTTATGGGAGAATACTATGAAGTGCCTCCATTGCCAACAAATCCTATAATGACTCAATTCAAGATGCACAAAGAAAGGAAAAATAGGAAGTCTAATGCCAAAGCCTGCTTGTTTTCTGTTGTTTCAAACAACATATTCACAAGAATTATGAATTTAAAGTTGGCAAAGGATATATGAGATTACCTCAAAAAGGAATACCGAGGCAATGAAAGAATAAAGAGCACGCAAGTGCTTGACTTGATCAGAGAATTTGAAATGCTAAAGATGAAAGAGTTAGAAACCATTAAAGAATACTCCAACAAGTTGCTCGGCATAGTAAACAAGGTGAGGTTATTAGGTAAGGATTTTTCTGAGGAACAAATAGTGCAAAAAGTTCTTGTCACCTTACTTGAAAAATATGAATCTAAAATTTCTATATTGGAAGAAGCTAAGGATTTATCAAGCATATCTTTGGCAGAGTTAGTAAATGCTCTACAGGCACAAGAACAAAGGAGTATGGTGAGAGAAGGAACCATTGAAGGTGCTTTGCTAACAAAGAAAAAAATTCAAGAGGTGACAAAAACAAGAAATTTAATAAGATCAACAATAATAATAATAGAAATAATGATGATTCATATCCACCATGCCCACATTGAAAAAAAAAACAAATCACTCATAAAGAAAATGTTAGTGGAGACCTAATATCAAATACATAAAACATGGACAAATTGGGCATATACAGAAGATTTGGAAGTCACGAAATGAAAAGGCAAAAGCAACAGCTAAGCAACATCAAGAGGATGAATTATTTTGACATTAAAGCTCTGCAACTCCTAAGGCAAGGAGGAGTTTGTAGGAAAATTCCTTAGGCTTATAGATTATTATGAAATAAATGGTCAAATTGACTAGGTCTTAGGAAAATTTGATTATTCCATTCAGTACTTGATTTTAGGAATTAGTTTAAAGATATTCTTGTAACAGTTAGCAACTAGATAGGATTTTATATTACATTTCAGCTCCATATAATGAGCTTTGTTGCTGTCAATAAAGTGGGGGTGTTCTACAGCAAAAATATATTCTTTTTCCTTCTCTTTTATTCACGTATTATGCTTCAGCTTTATAAAAATAACATGATATGAGAGCCTTTTTGTCTTGAGGGACCTAGAGATGAGTGAAACCAAAACATAAACCTGATTTACAACCCAGAATTATAATAAGAATTAAAACCATTTTCAAGCAACAGAGATTGAAACGCAACTGTCTCAAGGTGCCCCGCCAATTTTTGATGGTGAAAACGATCAAGTTTGGTTTGTTCAAATGAAAGCTTATCTTGATGCTATGGATATTTGGGAAGCTTTGGAGGAAGACTATGAAGCGCCTTCATTGCCAACAAATCCTACAATGACTTAATTCAAGATGCACAAAGAAAGGAAAAATAGGAAATATAATATCAAAGCTTGCTTGTTTTCTGCTGTTTTAAACATCATATTCACAAGAATTATGAATCTAGAGTCGGCAAAGGATATCTGGGATTACCTAAAAAAGGAATACCAAGGCAATGAAAGAATAAATAGCATGCAAGTGCTCAACTTGATGAGAGAATTTGAAATACTGAAGATGAAAGAGTTAGAAACCATTAAAGAATACTCCAATAAGTTGCTCGGCATAGTAAACAAGGTGAGGTTATTAGGTAAGGCTTTTTCTAAGGAACAAATAGTGCAAAAAGTTCTTATCACCTTACCTGAAAAATATGAATCTAAAATTTCTGCATTGGAAGAAGCTAAAGATCTATCAAGCATGTCTTTGGCAGAGTTAGTAAATGCATTACAGGCACAAGAACAAAGGAGGATGATGAGTAAAGAAGGAACCACGGAAGGTACTCTGCTAGCAAAGGAAAAAATTTCAAAAGGAGATAAAAATAAGAATTTTAATAAGATCAACAACAACAATAACAACACAAACAAAAGACCCACCATGCTCACATTGCAAAAAAAGCAAATCACCCACAAAGAAAAGTTAGTGGAGACCTGATATCAAATGTAGAAAGCGTAGACAAATTGGGGCTATGGAGAAGATTTGGGAGTCACGAAATGAAGAGGCAAAAGCAGCAACTGAGCAACATCAAGAGGATGAATTATTTTGACATTAAAGCTCTGCAATTCTTAAGTCCAGGAGGAGTTTTTTGGAGAACTCATTAGGGTTGTTGATTATTACGAAATAAACAGTCAAACTGACTAGTTCTTAGGAAAATTTGAATATGATATTTAGTGCTTAATTTTAGGAATTAGGTTAGACAAATTCTTGTAATAGTTAGCAAACAAATAGGATTTTCTGTTACATTTCAGCTCTATATAATGAGCTTTGTTGCTGTCAATAAAATGGGTTTGTTCTACAGCAAAAACATATTCTTTTTCTTTCTCTTTTGTTCACGTATTATGCTTCAGCTTTATAAAAACAACATGGTATGAGAGCCTTTTTGTCTTGAGGGACTTATGAGATGAGTGAAACCAAAACACAAACCTAATTTACAAGTTAGAATTACAACCATCTTCAAGCAACAGAGATTGAAACGCAACTGTCGGTGCACCCCCAATTTTTGATGGTGAAAACTATCAAGTTTGATTTGTTCGAATGAAAGCTCATCTTGATGCTATGGATGTTTGGGAAGCTGTGGAGGAAGACTATGAAGTGCCTCCATTGCCAACAAATCCTACAATAACTAATATCAAGATGCACAAAGAAAGGAAAAATAGGAAATCTAAAGCCAAAGCCTACTTGTTTTCTGTTGTTTTAAACATCATATTCACAAGAATTATGAATCTAGAGTAGGCAAAGGATATCTGGGATTACCTTAAAAAGGAATACCAAGGTAATGAAAGAACAAAGAGCATGCAAGTGCTCAACTTGATTAGAGAATTTGAAATGCTGAAGATGAAAGAGTTAAAAACCATTAAAGAATACTCCAACAAATTGCTCGGCATAGTAAACAAGGTGAGGTTATTAGGTAAGGATTTTTCTGAGGAACAAATAGTGCAAAAAGTTATTGTCACCTTACCTGAAAAATATGAATCAAAAAATTTTTCATTGGAAGAAGCTAAGGATCTATCATGCATGTATTTGGTAGAGTTAGTAAATGCACTAAAGGCTCAAGAACAAAGGAGGATGATGAGAGAAGAAGAAACCACTGAAGGTGCTCTGCTAGCAATGAAATTTTTTCAAAAGGAGACAAAAACAAGAAATTTAACAAGATCATCATCAACAACAACATAAACAATGATGATTCAATTCCACCATGCCCACATTGCAAAAAAAGCAAATCACCCACAAATAAAATATTAGTGGAGACCTGATATCAAATGCAGAAAACGTGGATAAATTGGGCATATGGAGAAGATTTGGAAGTCACGAAATGAAAAGGCAAAAGCAGCAACTGAGCAACATCGAGAGGATGAATTATTTTGACATTAAAGCTTTGCAACCCCTAAGGCAAGGAGGAGTTTGTTGGAGAATTCCTTAGGCTTGTTGATTATTACGAAATAACCGGTCAAACTAACTAGTTCTTAGGAAATTTTGATTATGATATTTAATGCTCGATTTTAGAAATTAGGTTAGAGATATTCTTGTAATAGTTAGCAAATAAATAGAATTTTCTGTTACATTTCATCTCTCTATAATGAGCTTTATTGTTGTCAATAAAATGAGGGTGTTCTACAGCAAACATATATTCTTTTTCTTTCTCGTTGATTCACGTATTATGCTTCATCTTTATAAAAACAACATGGTATGAGAGCCTTTTTGTCTTGAGGGACCTATGAGATGAGTGAAACCAAAACACAAAACCTAATTTACAACCCAAAATTTCAACAAGAATTAAAACCATCTTCAAGCAGCAAAGATTGAAACGCAACTGTGTCAAGGTGCACAAGCAATTTTTGATGGTGAAAACTATCAAGTTTAGTTTGTTCGAATGAAAGCTCATCTTGATGCTATGGATGTTTGGGAAACTGTGGAGGAAGACTATGAAGTGCCTCCATTACCAACAAATCCTACGTTGACTTAATTCAAGATGCACAAAGAAAGGAAAAATAAGAAGTCTAATGTCAAAGCCTGGTTGCTTTTTGCTGTTTCAAACATCATATTCACAAGAATTATGAATCTAGAGACAACAAAGGATATTTGGGGTTACCTCAAAAAGAAATACCAAGGCAATGAAAGAACAAAGAGCATGCAAGTGCTCGACTTGATGAGAGAATTTGAAATGCTGAAGATGAAAGAGTTAGAAACCATTAAAGAATACTCCAACAAGTTGCTCCGTATAGTAAACAAGGTAAGGTTATTAGGTAGGGATTTTTCTAAGGCTCAAATAGTACAAGAAGTTCTTGTCACCTTACCTGAAAAATAAGAATCTGAAATGTCTACATTGGAAGATGCTAAGGATCTATTAAGCATGTCTTTGGCAGAGTTAGTAAATGCATTTCAGGCACAAAAACAAAGGAGGATAATGAGAGAAGAAGGAACCATTAAAGGTGCTCTGCTCGCAAAGGAAAAAAAATTCAAGAGGAGACAAAAATAAGAATTTTAATAAGATAAACAACATCAACAACAACAACAATGATGATTCATATCCACCAGGCCCACATTGCAGTAAAAGCAAATCACGCACAAAGAAAATGTTTGTGGAGACCTAATATCAAATGCAGAAAACGTGGACAAATTGGACATATAGAGAAGATTTGGAAGTCACGAAATGAAGAGGCAAAAGCAGCAACGGAGCAACATCAAGAGGATGAATTATTTTGACATTAAAGCTCTGCAATTCCTAAGGCAAGGAGGAGTTTGTTAGAAAATTCCTTAGGCTTGAAGATTATTACGAAATAAATCGTCAAACGGAGTAAGTCTTAGGAAATTTTGATTATGATATATAGTGCTTAATTTTAGGAATTAGTTTAGAGATATTCTTGTAATAGTTAGCAAATACATAGGATTTTCTGTTACATTTCAGCTCTATATAATGACCTTTTTTGCTGTTAATAAAATAGGGTATTCTACAGTAAAAACATATTCTTTTTTTCTCTTTTATTAACGTATTATGCTTCAGCTTTATAAAAACAACATGGTATGAGAGCCTTTTTGTCTTGAGGGACCTATGAGATGAGTGAAACTAAAACATAAACTTGATTTACAACCCAGAATTACAACAAGAATTACAACTATCTTCAAATAATAAAGATTGAAACGTAACTGTCTCAAAGTGCACCACCAATTTTTAATGGTGAAAACTATCAAGTTTAGGTTGTTTGAATGAGAGCTTATCTTGATGTTATAGATATTTGGGAAGCTGTGAAGGAAAACTATGAAGTGCCTCCATTGCCAACAAATTCTACAATGACTAATATCAAGATGCACAAAAAAAGGAAAAATAGAAAATCTAAAGCCAAAGCTTGCTTGTTTTCTGCTATTTTAAACATCATATTCACAAGAATTATGAATATAGAGTTAGAAAAGGATATCTGGGATTACCTCAAAAAGGAATACCAAGGCAATGAAAGAACAAAGAGCATGCAAGTGCTCAACTTGATCAGAGAATTTGAAATGCTGATGACGGAAGAGTCATAAACTATTAAAAAAATACTTCGGCAAGTTGCTCGGTATAGTAAACAAGGTGAGGTTATTAAGTAAGGATTTTTCTGAGAAATAAATAGTGCAAAAAGTTCTTGTAACCTTACCTGAAAATATGAATATAAAATTTCTACATTGGAAGAAGCTAAGGATCTATCAAATATATCTTTGGCAGAGTTAGTAAATGCACTACAGGCACAAGAACAAAGGAGGATGATGAGAGAAGAAGGGGCCATTGAAGGTGCACTGCATTCAAGAGGAGACAAAAACAAGAATTTTAACAAGATCGACAACAACAACAACAACAACAACAATAGAAACAATGATGATTCATATCCACCGTGCCCACATTGCAAGAAAAGCAAATCACCCACAAAGAAAATGTTAATGGAGTCTTGATACCAAATACAGAAAACGTGGACAAATTGGGCATATGGAGATTGAAACGCAACTGTCTCAAGGTGCGCCACCAATTTTTGATGGTAAAAACTATCAAGTTTGGGTTGTTCGAATGAAACTCATCTTGATGCTATGGATGTTTGGGAAGCTGTGGAGGAAGATTATGAAGTGCCTCTATTGCCAACAATGCCCATAATGACTCAAATCAAGATGCACAAACAAAGGGAAAATAGGAAGTCTAATGCCAAAGCTTGCTTGTTTTCTGCTGTTTCAAACATCATATTCACAAGAATTATGAATCTAGAGTCGGCAAAGGATATATGGGATTACCTCAAAAAGTAATACCAAGGCCATAAAAGAATAAAAAGCATGCAAGTACTCAACTTGATCAGCAAATTTGAAATGTTGAAGATGAAAGAGTCAGAAACCATTAAAGAATACTCTAACAAGTTGCTCGGTATAGTAAACAAGGTGAAGTTATTAGGTAAGGATTTTTTTTAGGAACAAATAGTGCAAAAAGTTCTTATAACCTTACCTGAAAAATATGAATCTAAAATTTTTTCGTTGGAAGAAGCTAAGGATCTATTAAGCATGTCTTTGGCAGAGTTAGTAAATGCACTACAGGCACAAGAATAAAGGAGGATGATGAGAGAAGAAGGAACCATTGAAGGTGCTCTGCTAGCAAAGGAAAAAAATTCAAGAGGAGACAAAAATAAGAAATTTAACAAGATCGACAACAACAATAACAGAAACAATGATTATTCGTATCCACCATGCCCACAATGCAAAAAAAACAAATCACCCACAAAGAAAATGTCAGTGGAGATCTAGTATCAAATGCAGAAAACGTGGACAAATTGGGCATATAGAGAAGATTTGGAAGTCAAGAAATGAAGAGGCAAAAGAAGCAACTGAGCAACATCAAGAGGATGAATTATTTTGACATTAAAGCTCTGCGACTCTTAACGCAAAGAGGAGTTGTTGGAAAATTCCTTAGGCTTGCAGATTATTACGAAATAAATGGTCAAACTGACTAGGTCTTAGGAAATTTTGATTATGATATTTAGTGCTTGATTTTAGGAATCAGTTTAGAGATATTCTTGTGATAGTTAGCAAATAAATAGGATTTTCTGTTATATTTCAGCTCTATATAATGAGCTTTGTTGTTGTCAATAAAATGGGGGGTGTTCTACAGCAAAAACATATTCTTTTTCCTTCTCTTTTATTCACATATTATGCTTCAGCTTTATAAAAACAACATTTCTGAATAAGAATGAATGGAAATGGATTTTCGCTTTTTTGATCTCCTTAACTATTCACTAGAATGATTCTCAAAGAATACATCATCCTTACTTCTTACAATTATCTTATCTATTATATCCCATAATCGATAGTCAAACTCATCTTTTAGTGAGCTAAGGTAGAAACAATGTTTAGTTTTTGAGTTAATCTTCGTTCCCTCATCTTTAGGAATGTGGATGAACGCTCGACAATCGAAGTTGTTTCTCATTCTATTCATGTATGGAATTCCTTAAATGCCTCAAACACCTAGTCTTTTGATTTCAACAAAGATACCTAAACTTTTCTTGAAAGGTCTTCAACAAAGGTGATGAAATATAACACACTTCCAAGTGATTTATCAATCATTCAATAAACATCAGTATGCACCAATTTAAGCACATATTTTCTTATAATTTGTTGAGCTAATTTTTGAAATGAAACTCTAAGTTATTTGCCACCTAAACATCAATGCATGGCTCAAGTGTTTTACCTTTAATATTGAGAAGAAGTTCCTTTCGAGCCAAAATTTGCAATCCCTTTTCGCTTATGTATCCTCGCCTCTTATGCTATAGTTTTAAGCTTGAGCATTCACAAGTAACTTTTGCTTTCCCTTTGCATAACTTTCCTTGTGTGACATATAAATCCTTTCTTCCTCGAGCTATGATCATACTGCCCTTAGTAAGTTTCCATTTATTTGTACCAAAGAGGTTTGTCAAACTAGCATCATCAAGCTCTAAGCTAAGAAGAGGTTGAGACGCAAATCTAAAACATGTCTCACATCCTCAACACAAACTTGCACCCTATGGTAGTTAACAATTTGACATCAGATATACCATTGATCTTGCTTGTAACTTGATTTCCCAATTTGATGGTACCAAGGTCACCACTTTAGTACAAGACAGATGATTTTAGCACATAATATACACCTCATGTTTAAGTGAGGAGTTACCTTCAAATTGGGTTGTTCTTTAACCATTTAACCATTTTACTTGGCTGTTCTGTTCTCTTAAGCTGCGTATGGTTACTATGATCCATATATTGAGACAAAATGAAACAAAAATTTGGAGACAGAACGAAACAAAAATTGGAGACAGTGAGGTGTTTGGTTGTAATGGACAAAACAATTTAATGAAATGAGAAACCTAAAAATTTAATGAAATGAGTGATTGAATAAAAAAATCATACAAGTTAAAAATTCTAGTACATAATAATTTAATAAAACATCTAAGCATTCATGGAATTAATTACATAATAGGTTAAAGATACATTCAAGCCTTATATTTTCTTAAGAATGTCTTTTTTTTGCTATTTATAGTAATAATATGAGGGTATTTTTGTCCAAAATCTCGCGTGTTTTGTTTCTGTGACAGGCACAAAAAAGTTATGTCATAGTTTTGAAAGAAACAAAAAATTTGTGTTTTTGTGAACTGGAGACGAAACAAAATTGGGCAGTGTCAACAACCAAACACTGCTGGACACAGGATTTTTGTGTTTTGTTATCTGTTTCCACCCACTGAGATATCAACCATACGTAGCGTAACAAGCATCGACATGTTTATTTAAGTATCTTTATACTTTAATCCATAAGATTGACTTTTCTTTCATAAAAAACATAATATGTGTTAGTCTTTTTACATTTTGTTAATGTCCAATAGAATAATGACTAAGAACAATTTAAGAATAATACATAATTTGCAATACGAATCTCATAATTATTATTGTATCATAATTTCATTTGTTAATGTATATTTATCTTATAGACTATCATATATATCTTAATATGTATAAGATAAATAATGTTTTTAAATAATTATGTCACTAAATTACAACTGATCAATTGATGTAGGGCGCAAACTGATAGAGTACACTTTATCCTTATAAAAAATGAAACTTCAGAATGAGTAACTTTTAAATAACGTCTAGAAAGGGAGAATTTGGAAAAAGGTAGTAGTGAATTTGACAAGGATAGTGTTCTATTGGTGGAATAAGAGGCGACTAGGTGAACTTGAGTCATATATTGGTTATGCTACTTCAGTCTTTATCGTATAAATCATGTGCTTATTATACAAGAAGAAATCCGTGTCTTTAACTCTATAATTTATAATGTAAAGCGAAAATCGAGTAGAAACCAGATCCCGCGATTTAGCTCAAAAGTTATGGACTTCTTTTGAGTGCATACAACACTATGGACTTGTGCTCGGCGGTGGATATTGAGCGAATAGAAAGGGCTGCTGCAAGGCACCGAGCCTGTCATGTCCTTGACCCCGCAATCGAGGCCTGCTTGGTTTGATTTCTTTTAGCACAATATATGTCGTGTATATCTCGTTAATTTTATTATATATCGTGCTTGATTTAGCACTAGGTTTCAATTTATATGTACATTTTAGATTATGGTATGATGCATGTGTCAACATTCTAGCTGTTGGCCAGTTCTAACCACAACTTTGGAGGCTACTTAATAAAAGCTCATAGTAAAATGATTAGAAATTTATATATATAAGAGAAGCATCTATGAACCTTTGGGGTATTTTTTCCAAAGTACCTTAAAACGTTTATTTGGCCAAAATATTTTGAAACGAAAACGAAATAAATATAAAGATACAACAACAGTACTCCGCCACCAAATTAAAAAGTAACTCATAAGCAATACTATTACAAGTTTTTTTTTCAAGTATCATCTTTGTCTAAATATTCTTGGGGGTTTAACACACTACGGTACAGCAGAAGGTATGTAGGAGTGTTTCTATGAATGAAAGAGCAACTGTTGACCTGGAAGAAAGCTGTTAAACTTAAGCATCTCTGTCTTCTGCCCTTAATTTGAAATTTATAGTGCACCGCTACATCATACATGCACAGGCTTATTTAGTCGGATTCCAAAGCCTAGAGTAGAATATTTAGCAATAATGTCCTCAACATTATATCTTATCTAGCTTGTAGTTTTGCAGGGTAACCACCTATCACATGGAAGTTGTTGACAGAATCACCCTTTGGTTTCAGGCACCAAATTCACCGAATTCAAGCCGAGAAGATGTGGTGGTTACTTCTTGTTGGATACTATGGAGGGGTTGGAGGGGGAACAGTAAACAAGGACAGGATCTTTGCCAGGGTATTCTATGTCCCCTTCAAGAGTTAAATAATGGTACAGTGTCCAAAAGGGTATCCTATGCCCCCGTAGCATAGATACGGACAATTCAAGAAGAGATTGGCTGTGACACGACAGGTTATTAGGAGAGATCGAGATCGACACATAGATATATACATATAGAGAGAGATGAGATGATTAGGCGGGCACTGTGCTTCATGGGATGGGAGCTCGATCAAGGGCCAAGTTCTCGTTTTATAAAAGACTGTTTAGTTTCTATACTTATGAGACATTATCACATGGCGTCAACTTCACAATTATAAACTACTATTTTGGCCCTCTTCTCTTGAGCTTAGGATCCTATTACATTGTCCGTTTGTCTTCTCACTTCTGTGTAACTCAATTGTGATGGAATCTGTTCATTACACTAAGATTTCTGATCTAAGTTTAGGTGAATTAATTCAGTAATTACTAAAATAAATTCCTTTCCTACCGCTATATTGTGTAACCATATGACAATAGATTAGAATTATAGTTTAACTAGTAGAGCTTATGTAAATATGATATGTTTCTTTTGATTAATTAGACATTATAAAAACGCTAAAATTAAATGTAAAACGAAAACACCATCTAAAGTTTGGATGTAATTAGCGCGTGCCGTGTATATATAAATTGAAGACATGGAGGGAACAAAATCTTTTATGGTTTAACATGCAATTGTCAGCCAAAACCACCTACCATTCAATTGCCATTAAACAATCACTTAAACATACATGGATTTAAAGACCTAGTTCTAAGTAATGGAAGCCGATAACATACATGTCTCTTCATTCTCCACATACTGTCCATACAAAAAAACATAAAACATAAAGTTGTATGTATATTTATATGCAGGCATATATCGTCAAGATAATAATGACAGCTAACAGCATGCATTTACTGGAATGCTGATCCACAGCCGTTAGTGAGAGAGACATCCAGCTATATAACTCTTACGCTATAAGTCTCAAACTCCTATTCAGACTTTCACTTGAAGTAACCAAGCTGTCATAGCGTTATTACGCGAAGAAAAGAGAGTAGAAAGTGCTGAAAGATAAAAAAGTATAATAAAGAATACATACAAAAGAAAAGAGTACAAACTGCAAACTCTGATAGACATAAATTTCAAAAGATAAGAAAGAAATATTAGTCATCCAATTATACAATTTGTCAAAACCCTCCCTCTCCTTCCCTCTCAGCCGTCTTCCTTTACACCTTTCCTTACCTTACTTCCATGTCTAGAGATTCCATATCAGAGAAAAATCTATCGAAACTTGAAGAATATTTGTCACAAGATCGTAATATACAAGAAGATGGTGATCAACTAGTGCATCGGCAGGTATTAGATGATGAAGTGGAGTGCAAAACACCAACTTCAATTGATCACAAGATACCAACCAGCGAGAGCTGCCCTCCAACCCCAAGAAAGAAAGTGCAAGTGAATTTGCAGAAAAGAAAATTTCCCGAGTTGCAGTTCTTTGAAACGGGGAATAGGGATGAGATAGAATCCTTCTTCAGATCAAACTTCCGGGTATCTAGTGTTAAATCTCGTGCAATAAAGAGAAGTAGAAGTTATTGAGAACATCATGTATCTTTATATGTTTTGCGTGTGTACATATAATTACATATGCTCAAGATAATACCGATTGTGTTATATATATGTATGCAGCTAAAACATCTTTTCCACAATTCTCAAGTTGTCTTATGATTCTACAATCGGTAATAATAGTCAGTACCGTTCAATAAATTGACTATGACCAACAATCAAAAGGAAGTTGATGTAAATGAACAGAATACACTCCGGGCGGGTTCTTCGCTCCTTAATTTTGGTTGCAACTTTTTCAAACAATGTGTATGGGCATAACTCGTGTAGAACAGTGGTTTTGTTTCTTGCCCCACATTGTAAGAACAAAATCTGCAGAACTGTTTCTTTGTCTTTGCATTTATTTTGGATAAGAGTAAACTTGTTCAAAAGGAATTGAGATAGTGGTTGGGCAGGAGGGAGATATGGTGAGCAAATGCTATACCTTTTGCTTTTAGAAGAATGCAGGCTTAGCCCAGAAACTGGCTAATTTATAGAAATTAAAGCATTACTTGTTTGAGAAAAACATTTATTTTGCGATCTTGACTCTCTTAGGTCGATCAAGTATCCACTAGCAATATCTGCAGGTTTCTTAGAAGGGCGATTGAGAGTTTTGAGTAATACTAACGTCGACTATATGCATCGTGAGCAATCTCACATTAAAGCTTCTGAATCCCAAGATGAATTAGTCAATATGTGAGATCTTAGGTTTAGTACTTTATATGTAGGAACTAAGGGTTGGACTGCATATTGGACTTTTGAGAATGGTTTTCGTCGCATATCAATGAATTTGCTCTTTGTATATGAATCGATCATTTCAAATGATTTGACATAAAAATGGGTCTTAGTTCAGTAAACCTTTCAGAACTAGGTCTTGATTGTTCATTAATATTGTCTAAATAAGTTGATGGCATATATTCTTTACTAATGAAATGCTCCCTAATCTCTACGGAAATAGAGATTCCAAGGTTATCTGCTCTTTTTAAACTTTTTAATATTGCAGTGATATGCTTCAGTCCCAAGTTTATGTATGTTCGTACATTGTTTTTAATACATTTCTAATGCAAGTATATATATGACTAGTTTGGGAGGATATTGTAAGCGATGTAGTACGTAATCCTGCTTTAAATCTGATCTTAGTGAGATTTTAATTGAGTGTGTTGATGATAATGTGTTGCAAAGTAGGAATTATATGAAGGGAGATCCACCATTCTAAAGTAAACAAGTAATCTGTAAATCTTACAATTTAGAGTAATATATTCAGGTCCTATTATTTAAAGGGTCGAATTTTTAATTTTAATATTGTATCATAATAATAAAATAAAATATAACAATAATTTATTTGAAAGACATACAGACATGACGTTAAAGATTCCACAAGAATTCAATTTATGGTACAACCTTTTATATTTCTCAATATAACCAAAGATTTCTAAGTTAAAAAAAGAAAAACTACAAATGACCAGCAATCACTGCCGTAGCCACACAGGGCATTGTCCCTGTTTCTAGCATTTTGAAGCAGAGATTCCTTCCTTGGTGCAGGTGTCCAGACATATTGCCGTAATTTAGAGGTAACTACCAAACGAATTTCTGTTTATCACTTTCCGTCTTTGTATGCAGACTCTGTGAAGAAAGTACAATTCAGTAAAAAGAAACAAACAATGTAGGATTTCCAACGGGGGCTAGGATTGTGTCATTATTATTTTATGAACCGATCGTTCACCCAAAGCAATCTCAAAGGTACTGCAAACTAAGATTGTCCACATGTAACACCACTTCCATTACGAAACTTCGTATATATGTTAAGAAAATGAAATTTACAATTTTCTTTTTATTTAGGATTTCGATATTCGGTCCAACCGGGCTCAAATGCTATTTAGGCAAGGCCTTCAACGTACGCATCTAAACCATCGCTCAAGGGATCCAAAGCTAGGCTCAAAGTACATCGGTCGTAAAAGAATCCTGAGGCTGATCTCGTGCCTAGTCAACACCAGGCATATCTTTTAAAAGATCAACGTTTAAGTATTTCTTTTTTATTTTCAGATACATTATTGATTATTCACTTCTTTCTGCAATTGTAGGCGAAAATCACACAAATCACAAGGCCTCAACACTTTCAAGTTACGATCAGTTGTT
Organism: Erythroxylum alaternifolium; assembly: GCA_027478495.1. NCBI lineage: Eukaryota > Viridiplantae > Streptophyta > Magnoliopsida > Malpighiales > Erythroxylaceae > Erythroxylum > Erythroxylum alaternifolium. The sequence continues at coordinate 9,173,342 of JANIIA010000009.1, read as the reverse complement.
ACATAAATAATGATAGACAGTTTTAGCAGCACAATCTATACCCTGCATCCAGTGGCTGGAAGCCTGGAACTTAATGCAAGTTATGGATAAGCGAAATACGCCACCAAAGCAATGAACATGGGACAGTCGGAACTAGTTGGGTGTTTTAATAATTTAATAAAACTGCATAGGACAGTACACGCTTCCAGTTAATTCTTGGGACGACGAGATTATTCATTCGCTCTCATTTTTGATTATTGAAGAAAATATTATAGAAACTTCCCGAAGTGGTACGCTAATCAATGAGGATAATGTTAGAAATGTCGGCATGGTTGCAAGGCCTGGGAATCTGTTCTTAAACTTTACCAGTTACCATCTGATTTTTACCCACGTAGCCATTCAACAGAAGCAATTAGACACGTAGCCATTCAACAGAAGCAATTAGACACGTAGCCATTCAACAGAAGCAATTAGACACCTGTCGACTAAATGTCGACCTCCTGTTTTTCCTTCACCCGTATATACACACATCCTAACACTTTGGAGTTTGATGTAATTGATCCTTCCAGGAAAGTGAAAATATTTGAAGAGTAGCAGAAGCTAGCAGATAATGGCTCCAAGGCGTTCAGGGAGGAAGAAGTTGGTAAGAACTGTGACGAGGAAAGTTGTTAAGGAAACAGTGCAAGTATCAATTGCGGAAGGAGACACCCGAGAATCAACTCAAGAGGAACGATTTCAAGATACAGAAGAAATTTATGTTCCTGTAGAAGAAATTCTGAGGAGGACCGTTCCTGTTGAGGAGAATAATCAACAAGAGGAAGAGTCAAGAGAGTTTGAAATTCCTGTTGAGAAGCCCAGCAAAGATGTTGATGTGGATGGTGTTGAAGAGCAAAACGAAGTACCCTCAACAGAAGAAAATAAGAATAAAGAGGAGCAAATACGTGAAGTTTTTCAACAAGAGCCATCAAGAGAAAAAGAAGAAGAGAGGAATAAGGAGGATCAAGCAAGTGAACTTTCACACGAAGAATCTCCAAGCGAAGAGGAAGTCAGGAAACACCAAAAGACAAAAGAAAATGAAGCAGAGATGACAACAGAGGATGCTTCTCAAGAACCAGAAACATCAGCACGGAAAGAAGCAAAAAAGAAGACACAGAGACGGGAGAAACCTGGGGAGAAGCAAAGTAATAAGTTGGCGAATAAGAGGAAAAGGAAGAGAAGAAGCATAACAACAATAGATGGTGAAGGTGGTGTGGGTTACAAAAGGTATGTTTATAAGGTTCTAAAGCAAGTGCATCCAGAGCTGAGGATATCATCAATGGCAATGAGTGTGATCAACAGTTTGATGAAGGACATGTTTGAGAGGATTGCAGATGAAGCAGCTAAATTAAAACAGTACGCCCAGAGGAGGACCCTGTCGTATAGGGAGATTCAGGATGCAGTGAAGCTGGTTTTGCCTGGAGAGCTTGGAAAACATGCCATAGCTGAGGGGGCCAAGGCTGTCTCCAATTACATGTCCTACGAGGGGAAGAAGTCCAAGCCCTAGGTTGGGCTGCATATGTTTCCTAAGAACTTTTAAGCTGCGTACGTAAAGGAGTAGATAGAGTTGCGTAGACTTTGAAATGTCCCCTGATTTTTGGTCGTCTTTTGTAAAAGGGTAATTCAGGTGATAAGCAGGCAGGCATTGCTTGCAGGTCTCGTAAGCATTTGTGTTGTGGATTTCTTTTTTTTCGTTTTTCTGGTTTCAAGGAAATTAGGAATCCTTCAATTTCTGATTCTCCCCGGTTCCAGTTATGCCCAATGTACGCATGTATGTATGTTTATGTGGTGTTGGAAAGCAACAGGCATCAGATCTAGTGATTCACCGTAATAACAAATCATCAGTAGGTCTTTTCTATTTGGAGCAAGCCACAAATTAGCATCAAGTCAACAAAATTCTAATTCAACTGACCGGTGCATAATCTCACAAAAAGAAACTGAAGTTAAAAGATAGGAGCAGAGCAGAAAGGCACACTTAAGTGAATAGCCAATGGGGTGAAATAAACAGAATGCAATGACTGTTGTCGTAGAACTTTTTATCACTAATGAATATAAGAATTGTATACGAAGAATATTTGACAGAGGAGACTGTTAATTAGTGTATTATTAATATCGCGAAAATGAGAGTTGTAAGATTTTCTCTTGAAGTATTTTTGTAGCTGCTTACGATTAAAGATTACAAAATGTTTATCACTGTATTCAAGTAATAATTGCTAAGTCGAACATATAAATAAGAAAATGTGCCTGAAGAATCATATATCAAATATTGAAATCCATAGATCGTCAATATTTCCAAACCAAGAGAACCAAGGAATTTGTAGACTTTCTAGCATAACGTACATGACAAATGCACTCACTACGGTTGAACCACATAGTGGAATTACGCAAGTTCTCGTGTAGAGGTGGCATTTGGTCTAGACTGAAATTCAATTCAAATTCATGTTCAAAAATAACTTATTATATTTAATTAATTTGAGCAAATTTTTAAACTAAAAAATGGTTCAAAATAAGAAACCCTCGTGGTCGTGGGCAGTCTTAGGTACTGTAGTCACGCAAGTTCCAGATCGATGAAAGCTTATTCGTCTTTTTCATGAAACTTTTCGAGTATATTTACGTTACCAGCTTTTTCCGATGTTTATTTAATTTGTGGGAACCAATTACGATCTCCAAATAGCATTTTCCTTTACCAATAATAGTTGGATGGTAAAGTAGACGTAGAACTACTAGAAGGTCAAAACTTGGGGCGCTGTTAGGTTCTCGCAGTCTCGGATTCGTTGCAACATTTACGAGATAGTACCCCCAGAAACGAAAAATCTCAACTAGCCCACAAAAATTATCAGATTTGTTTTTAGTAAGGTGTGGAAAATTATGCCAAAATTTCCTTTTCCTTACAATGGCTTAATTGATGGGCATGATTTTAGATTAATATTTGTCCGTCCTATAACATAGAACTAAGATCCGTAGTGATGTCTCTCAAGTCTTGGGACGCCTCCACAAGGCACAAGATAATGCAACAATATTCTGAGACGAAACAACTTGAAAAGGGCCTTATCCTTATCCAAGGTTGTGTTCTCTCGGCTTGCTTGCATCCAACTTTGTCTCCACTCTCCACGTTCGTTCGCTTTTGTCCCCATCAGCAAGCCTGGTTGAGTGCGATACGACGGTATTCCCACAGTAACAATCAACGGGTTTACCCCATCAGGTATGCGTTAAAGCTCAAGCGGTGATATTTAATACCTTACACGGGCTGGTTAACAGTACAAGACAAGTAGTAGTATTAGTATAGTCTTACCTTACCCCTATCTTGTTCCTACCTATCTCTCTCAACCTCAGCAATCGCTGTCATCACAGTCGCCTACCTCAAGTATGGAGAGTCTATATGGACATTATGACTTTAGGACTACCTCAATCTCTATAATTTTATTCCCTCTCGTTATCTCTTGTGCGTGTGTTAATGTCGGAGAAGTGCCAACTGTTACCCTCTCTTCTCAAACGTTTCTTACATTCTTGATTAGTTGTTTTGTTCATGAAGCCCTACAGCCGTAAAATTTTAGTTATCCCCGATGATGCCCCTTTTCAAAGTATCAGTCCTACTACCTCAGGAAACGATTCCACCGCCACTACCAATTCGTCATCTCTACACCAACAACTTTACAAGACTACTTTACAGCCACCACCATCGCTGCCTCCAGAACAACAACAACAACAACAACGATATAATCAGTACTCAAACTCGGTGCCTTTTGACTCATCCATGGCCTTCACTGTCTTTGTCCTCTTGACAGCTCTTTCCATCGTCGGCTTCTTATCTATTTACATTCGCACTTTCAGCACTGATGAACAAACAGACCAGCTTTCTTCTCAGCGCCATCACCGGCCAAGCACCTCCCCCCGCAAAGGTTTAGACCCAGAAATCGTGAAGTCGTTGCCAGTGTACTCCTACCACCACGTGGAAGTCAAGTACCAAATGGAGTGCGCAATTTGCCTCGGTGAGTTTGAAGAGAAAGAAAGTGTTAAAATGATACCATCCTGTGAGCACATCTTCCACTCCGACTGTATAGACACGTGGCTAAAGCTGCACGTAACTTGCCCTGTCTGTAGAGGAACCCAATTCTCCGACAGCGGCGCAAATGGTGGTTCTGGTGGACGTGGCGGTGGCGGTGTAGTACGAAGTACAGTCGATGGGAGATCAGCGGTGGAGGATGGTCAAATGTCGATAGAGGTTAGACAAGTGGGGACACTGGTTGGCTGATAGCTATTCGGGTTTAGGTGATTTGGATAGTGATACAAAGGAAATGTACCTTTTGATATACGTGTAAAAATCTAGTTGGAATATCGAATTGATATATCAATGGTGATAATACAACTAAATATGTTTTTTAAAAAGAAATACAAGTAATTAATGTTAACATAGTCGACTTGTGAGTTGCGAGTCATTTACGGACACTTTCTCAATTATTCACTAATTTACTAATTACATGCTTATTTTAATAAGAAGATAGCCCTATAAAGTACCGCTCAAGCCAAGATCAAAATAGTTCTGACGTTATCATAAATAATATTATTTAAATTAATTTCTATATAACATACATTAATATTTTAACAAAATTAATCATAAAAATTACTAAAATGATGATAATATAATTGAGTTTAATTGAATAATTATGCATGCACAAAGGTTAAATATTTGGTGAGAAAAGGTTACGCAATTGAATATGAAATTTGTGATGATTGACTTCCAATTGAATGCCATTTTAATAGATACTTCAATCAAAGTAATTAGACAATCCTTAAAATCTTTGTAACGGCGATAGTCAATTGAGAAACAGACGCATGGGATACAAGTACATCACACACGAGAGTTATTTCGTTTCAACATTACAAGATTTTAAATTAGTTAATAGAGGAGTAGGAGGAGACAAAAATTTATACTATTTTCATTGGTTGTAATCTAACGACTAGTGTTGTTAATTTCTACAATGAATGTAACTAATTTTTAAGAATTTTAACAAATGGGAAACTTTGATTCTCCCTTTTTAGTTACATTCTTTCTAAGATTTCTCCCTAATTTTCTAGTTTTAATTACAATTAGATTAACTCAGAAATCGGCACTTATATTGGTATTAGGACATATAATTTTCATCGTTGGGTGGGCTGAGTCACGACCAGAAATGACTTGCAATGACTGAGGGAAAACAGAGTTAGAACTCATAGATGAAAGAGGTATTTAAGAATTGAAGTAATAGAACAGATTATGTATATGAATTAAGAAGGTGGAGAAAGAAAATATAAGGGTTTATCATAATATGAACTTTATGATATACCACAAAGTAGCCATTATAATATAACAAGATTTAATAAAAATAGAGTTTTAGATTTTCAATAGTGAAGGATTAAGGGTATGGATTTTTAACTTACTTTAAGAATTTTGGTTGATCAATATAAGAATTTGAATGACCAATATTAGAGTTTTGGATATTCTGGTTAACCAATATGAATATGATCAAACATTATCTTTTGAGAATATACACCTGGAGCTTGTGAACATATATTTTGGTCAATCAATATACTAGAATAATCAATTAATGCTATTATTACTAGCCATTGTAATGGTTGGTTTTTGTTTATAACAACTATTTTTTATTATTTTGAGTAAATAGATCTTGTATGAGTTGTGAGATGGTCATTAGGCATATTAAAGAGTTATTCTAAAAGTGACGGGAGGCTAAAGAAACATGTTTACATTAGATAATACATATTAAGTCTTTCTTCATTTAGTTGTGCCAAAGGATGAGTTTTTGAGTTGTATACTTTTGTCATTGAGAAAATTACTTGTGATACATTTTGTGAAAATTCCTCGTGGCCTTGAAAATTTTTTTTAAAGGTTTATCCTTCACTTACATAAAAGCAAGATAATTATAAGAATTTCTATTCACTTGTGACAAAGAAAATATTATATAAAAGGTTATTACTCACTCATTTAAGGAAAAAGACAATAAATTTCTAAGTGGATCTTAAGGAGTGGAAGTGGGCTAAAAATTATTTTGTTAACCACTAACAATTAGTTTTTATTTCTCTTTCCATGCTCTCTTTTATTATTATTGTATTTGTTTTATATAAAGTTGTCATAATCATTTATTAGAGTACAAAATTTATTCATTAATTTAGAGATAGGACAAAAAGTAAACACACATAAATCACCTTCTTTTATATGCCATCTAAGGAACAATAATTGGTAGTAGAGGTAATCTTATTCATTGCATATTTATTTCTATAAAAAGGTGCATCAAATTGTTTTATAGTTATCTTTTCTCAAATTTTCATTAAAACTTAAGGTCCATTATCTATAGCATTCTTAAAAATCAACTCCTTCAGCTGAAAGACCTGTTAAGACTTGCATTAATGTTGAATTGGTAAGAAAATTGCTTATTCTTTACCAAAATTTTGGGAGGTTGAACTAATGACTATATAAGAAGACAAAGATTTAAGCACCTTGCCATTAGATTAGCTAGTTAAATCAGTCATCATTTATGAGATGTAAATGAATTAATTGTATGAAAAGGAAGTGACTCTAACATGAAGAGATCTATTTGAAACATACAAAGATGAGGAAGTTGATGATGAGAAGACCTCTATAAGTCAGAGCTACGAGGAAAATATAAAGCTCATCACCAAAAAATTTAAGGTCTTAAAGAAGAATAGGGATAAATAATTAAAGAAGAAAGGACTTAAGGTTACATAGATAGACAATACTAGTATGGAGAGTAAAAAATTCATAAATATGGTGGCAAGTTTATGTTTTATGGACAATAATGATAAGGTGCCCTCTTTCTCACATTCTTGTGGTGATAATGATGTTGATCTTTCATATGATGAGTTAGTTGAATGTTTAGAGTCTATAAGCATGAAAGTGAAGAAAGTAACTTCCAAGTATAAAGAGGCTTAAAAACTCTTAGATACATACATGATTAAAAATGAGAAATTCAAATGTGATATGCATGATGTCATAAAATTTAATAGTAGGATTGTTGCCAAAGATAAAGTGGATGATTTATTGAATTATAATGAGGAATTGAAGTAGGAGATTAATATCTTCAAAAGAATTATTGTCTAATTTCACTCTAAAAGGTGAAAAATGAATATCATACTTAAGCTTAAAAGAGTTCTAATGATAGGCTTAGAGTTGCTTTCATTTGTTGATGTGCACTATTAAATGCTAAGGCTATTTTTGTAAGAGCCAAACATTTACATGATGAGCCTATGTATAATTCATCACATAAGAATGTTGCATCTTCTAAAATATAAAGATCGTACACTCATCCCTCATCCTCTAGCTCCTAAGCAAAAGAAAATTTCTTGGCATTCATATATATGTCATATTCTACACTTAGGGAGCATAATGCAAAAATAGGCATAATTTTTATACAAGGTAATTCCAAAAGAACATGCAACATCCTTCTCATTTATATCAAGTCCCTTTATCATTAAAATGGCATAGAAAAGTTTATTATCATCCTAAGAATTATGAGAAACAAAGAAGCATGATATATATTTAAAATTATCATAGGTCATTTTTTTAAGGAAAAGAGCATGTCATAAGCTAAATCATTTATTATGCCTTTTTATCATATAATATATGTCATTTTTTTATGTCTTTCGCATATGACACTATCATCTTCAATTAATATTATACGATATGCTATTTTTGTAGTGATTATGAAAGTAAATATAAGAATTAAATTTTGAAACAATGCTTATTAATTAAATCCAAAAAGATATAAGTTGAAAAAGGTCTAAGTACTAATCTCTAATGACCCAAGTTTGTGTGATTACTTAGAATATTTTTGTAACCCCCCTGTACGGAACCTACAACCACCATTTACATGGCAACCAAATTCCTGTACAAACAGTCATGGTGTACATTTCTATTCATTCATAAGGATTGTCATCACACATTTTTCTATTTGATGCTATACATATACATATTACAAAGTTTCATATCACTTAACATTATCATTGAAAAGTAGTATTAAATCTTTACATTTACAAGATAATGCAAAAGAAAACATTACAATGTCCTTCATTACATGTACAATCATCTTTAACAAAAAAAGACACATTCTAAAGGTATTTTTACTCCTAAAGTTTGGTCTTGGTCCCTACAGATGTCCCATGTACCTCACTCTAATACTTGGACCTACACGAATTAACACCCATGCTAAACTTAAAATCTTAGTGGAGAAATACTTAGTTTGGATAATCACTTACAGCAGTTATCCGCGAAATACACACTTTCATAAACATCACAACTTATATAAATAGTGATGGCACACTTAACCAAGGTACATAATGCAAGCATGCTTCAATATGTTATTCATATACCGTAAATTCACATTCATAAGCCGAACATTAATATTCAATGCTCATTGATACAAATTATCAATACAAATGCAATGCTCATCGATACCAATTATTTATGTTGTCATGTTGCATATCTTATTTATAACTATTTACTTTACTTTTTACATTAGGCCTGCACATTCTTATGGATATGGATAAGGGGAGTTCTGGATATCTAAAGATATCAAAACTATGGATAACCGAAATTATCAAATTGTGGATACCCGAAGGCATTGAACTGTGGAGACACAATAGTCTCGAAATGAAGACATCTTTGGTGTCAAACTGTAACAGCTACATTGTAACCCTATAGGCATACCTATCTATCCACCACCAAGACAATAGAATAGGCACTGTAACATTTCCTTTAACCATTTTCCCGTTTCATAATTCATCATATGATATTCACTTGAAGTTATAAAATCTATATTGAAGTGCATACTACACATATATGAGCAACAAATATGTATACAAATAATCTATGTACATAAAAATTGTCTTTAGCATGCATTATGCTCACTCTTAAATTTGATGTTTAATCACCTAATTCACATGTAGTAAGTCTTATTTCATTTATTTCTAGGTGTTTAAAAAGTTTCATACACATTGAAAAAGGTTTGAATAAGATATGGTAAAAATCGAAAAAGAAAAAAAGGTCACAGTCGTGATATAAGATCCTAGACACGATCGTGTCCAGAGTCTCACGATCTTGACAAAAGAGTTCTCTATTGGGTCACAATCGTGATGCCTATGTAGTGACATCCCTGTTATGATTGTGACAGACACTCTCCATTCCCACCTCTACTTGTTCCATAATATTTATGTAGAAAACATTTGAATTAGGTAGTTAAGGTCTTCAGAAAACTTGTTCTCATATGTTTCTAGATTCTGTAGCAATAAAAATCAAGCTATTTGGACTTCTAAATCATAATATATAGACTAAACATCACAAGTTGCTCCTAAATAGGGGCAGTATCAGGTCACCAATTTCTATCTCAATTTTCAATGTCATAAAGCCAGAATTAAGTCAGAGTCTTTTCTATATATTTCTATTCCTATGTCTTAGGTTTTATATGCAACTAAAACCACCCAATTTAGAGATCCATAGGCTAAGTTATGGCTTAAACAATGTGACTGGTTCAAACAAATCTAAGACAGAATTCCACTATACGACACTCTTTTATCATATTAAATCAATTTCATGCAAGGTAACACCAAATTAACATTAACATAACATCCCAGCAACTATTTCATATTCAAATGAATCTTTTTATCCATTCAAACATACACACAAAGAGAAATTAAACTAAGTGTAGTCCCAAACCTTAAAATTGGCCACCTATTGAGGAAAGATCTCAGTCAAATGAGCTTGACCATGATCATGCTTGCTGACTTAGCCGAACTAATTGAACTAGAGTCATTTTCTTCCTTAAGCTATGTCCATAATAAAAGAGCTAAATCGGAAGGTGACTATATTCATTCCGTAGCACGAGATCAAAGTGAGTGAGTCAGCATAGGATAGGATTTTTATTACCAGCTGAAAGAGTAGTTAGTTTGAAATAGCAATTGATATGTGAATTCGCCCAAAAATTTGAGCACAGAGCTATTTTTATATAAAAGAAAATTGTTGTTTTGAACATAAAGAGGAAGCTTTTATACCCTGATTTCATCTTTGACTTGTTTTTTTCTTTTCAAACTTTAGCTAGGTTTAATGGAAGATCGCTATAAGGAGATTTATAGGTGCTATCATACTAGCCTGATCCTGGGACTCGTCTATACGTGGAGACTTATTGTTTATGCAATTTGGGATCTTGGTCAACTAGCTGTGGAAGCATTTACTCAACGGGGTGACATCAAGGTTGTGAGCTTTGTGAGCTATCAAACTGCTACTTATGTTAGTACTTGTGATCGATAGAGAAGCCTTCCAATTGTAATTGGAGTAATCCGAGAAGATAGGAAAGAGTCAAAGGAGCACGCAAAAGGAAAGAGGGAGAAGACAGCTATTCAAGGCTACTTGACTCGATAGGCAAGCTATGAGGGAGAGAATCACATCTTAGAGCCATTTTATTAGGATAGAAAGTGGAGGCTGGCATTACTATGTCTGAAGATAAGATCAAAGCCTTCCATGACCTTTTTCAATTTCTACCAATTCACCTGCTGTTACTTCAAGCAATCTTAGTTATTGGTGGGGGTTTGGTAGCAAACTAAGCAAGTGATTTGTGACAAAAGAATTCAATCCCGCAAAGGATTGTTCATGGAACTACTATCGAGATTCTTTAGGCCATCTTTACTAGTTAGGATTCGTGACAAGAGAAGAGCATAGGAACTTCCCAATCTTATGAAAGAAAAAAAAGGAAAGAAGATAAAGCTACTTTGTTCCTTCACCACCCATCTAGGCTATTTCTATTTGCGCTCTTTTTCACTTTCGAAATAGAATAATTAATTCTTTCAAGAAGATCACAAAGTCAATTCGTTCAATAAAATTGTATCATTTTCAGTTCTTCATTATTCTATTGTTTGTTGTGTGCTCTATAAAAACAAAAAAGATTTTTCTTTACCAGTGGTGAATATCGAGAAGTTATGGCCATTCCTGCTCAGTGAATAGCGTGCGTAAGGAGTTGGACTAAGTGAGCTATGAGCTTTTTTAAATAAATATAAAATAAGTGGGCTTGAAGAAACGCCAGAAACTTTTGATTTTCGACAGCAAGATCGAAAAGGATAAAGGGTTGACGAATACAATTCTTTTTCCAAATTCCTGAAAAAAGGCTCCTGAAAAACATTTGATGGCACTTAGTCTTCCTTCGAGAAGACTGGGCAGATGTTCAAATCATGGGTGAAGGACAATCTCCTTGTAATTTCCCACTTCTGGGGAAACTTTACTTAGTTGAAAGCTAGGGACAAAGACTAGGTATTTACTCGAGGTCTTGTGGAATAGTCCGACCTTAGTGGCAAATGCTTATGGGGTTGAGGAAACCTAATTCCAGAATTTTCACCCAAACAAATCAAAGACAGGAAGCAAAGGTTTGCAGATGCTCGACCAAGAGGAGAGGAACGAACCGCACATCATGATTTGCCAAAGGAGCTCAAAGCTAAGTACAATTATATACAGTCCGTCTTTCTGCTAACCAAAGTGGAATCGTAAGCCAAGAAAATGAAATGCCTCCAACAACCCAACTTTAATGGCTGATTGCTAGTTCCTATGCTCTAGCTTTAGTGTCTGAGCCCGATCTCTTCCTTTTATGGGTTCCAGTGACCTCCTGCCTTTTCCTTGCAAGCGGGGATCCTCGTATATGGTGAATAATCAAATTCCAATTGAAATGGCCTTAGTTTCACTTAGTTAGGGTAGAATTTTAGCTGCCTTCCACTTATGGAACTAGATATTGTATAATAAAGTCACAGGGCACACAGAGAAAAAACGAATGAAGTCTGATCAAAGGCTTCTGATTTCAAAATCCAAAATGGTTTAACGTACTCCCAGAAAAGGTCATAGTAAGTCATTCTGTAACAAAGTACGCACTCTAGAATGCTTCTTCTATTTTTATATTTCTCTTTTTCACTCACTATTAACAGGAAAGGAATAAGTGCCAAGCTCATTTAGAAATAGGCATCGAATCACAGAAAAAGGAAAGCGTCGATATGTAAGAGTTTAGCTCATTAAGTGCCCTTACTGGACTTGCCATTTTGGCAAGGTTTGGCAATGAGACTCAGTTTGACATCCGTCGAAAGCTGAGGATTCTTCTTGTAGTTGCATCTTTCATTCCCTTTGGACACCCTACCTCCTTGTCCAAACAAAGGGTTACCCCTCTGGTTAGGGACTTCGAATAAAGGGTGCAGTGGGGAAGATTGTCTCGTTCATCAACTCAGACCCAATTCAATTTGGTGGGATCTTTCATTCACATTTTTTTCTCGTTCAGTATCCTCCTCCTTCCATTGCCAGCTTTTGCCTCATAAAAGACCTAGAGGTCTATAAAAGTCATGTTTCACTTAAGAGGAAAGGTGGAGCCTTTGTGAGGATGTCTTTCATCAACCAATGCCAAAGCAATAAAGCTTGCATCAAACCTACTTGCCTAGTCATACCCTTTGATTTTTGTACTAGAGGTACTTTAACTTTTGTCGTAAGCGAATTAGAAAATGAAATCAGTCTACTGAGTCTTCTGTTCTTTATTACATGGATCTGCCTCTCTGACTCTCCCAAACCATTCTTGCCTCAAGGGTCAAAAGCTAGTTACAAATATGTCTTCTTCGTCTTAAATAAAGTCAAGTACAAAATTCAATTGTGGTTGAAAGTTTAGTTGACTATAGCTTTTTGGTAAGTGGGAGGTACAAGTCTCTCCTTACCTCATCTTCATGCTTACACCTCATGGGAGCGGGATTGAGAAACTCAACACCACTATTCTTGAACAACTTGGCTAATTTTCGCACTATTACGGATACTCGACTCAACCAGCTTCTTAAAAAGATTCGATAGATAGTAGCTACCTAAGGTTTGGTACCTTCACCATTCATTACTTCCTTCCATCTGGAATCTTTCAAGGCTGCAAGTGCTACCTCTACTTCTCTCCTGATTGGTGCTGTCTTTCCTGCTAATAAAGCTACGAGATTCATAATAACCTGTTGGATTCTATTCAATGAAAAAGGAATTGAGCTCCTTAAAAAGGAATAGCTGTAACTAAATTACTGATTTTGAGCCAGATTTTATGGTATCCCTAAACCGAAGGTTTTTATTCCAAAATGAATTGAAAATCATATCAATGAAAGGCCGAGATGTAGCCTGTGCAGAGCAAGTTGGAACTGGCAACAAATCTTTCAGCAGATTAATATGTGTTTACAAACGGAGGGAGAATCTATTTGATAGGACCTAGGAGCATCCTCCCCTAACAAAATAGGACAGATCAAAGAGTAGGATCATCTTAAATATGATAATCCAAAAGGGAAAGGAGAGTGGGAGGACGAAGCTTAACAACAAGGTTGGAGCAAAATTGAGCAAGGGTAGCCACTTCGCGATATCGTGCCAATTCTAGTTTTAAACTATTGCAGATCAGAAGCGGGCTCAATCCCAACAGTTCCCGTTAAATCTCATTCATTTATCATTGATATCCTCTTTTTCTTTATTGATTTTATACTCTTCGTGACCTTAACCCCATATTCTAATTTAAATGGATAAAAAAATCTTTGAGCTCTTCTTGATGTCAAAGTGCAAATCCTTTCGATAACCTTCTTTCTTCCTTTTGTCTTTGCTACCTTTAGGAGGTCTCTGACTGATATCGACAACATTGGCATATGTGCGTCATTCAGGTAGACCATATTTTTGGGGGTTATTGGAGCTGTTTTGGAGCTGAACAGATTGAGCTAATTTCCAATTTGTATTTTTCGTTATATAATGGTGGCAAGAAACAATGATTGACGAAATCAATCTTACTTTCACTGCTGTGAACTAGCTTTCATAAAGCACCTTTTGGTAGCTGATTATAGCTCTCTGGCTAACTAAGTAGGTTTACCCCCGATAGCTGATGTCACTAGCCTGAACTTCTTTATCTACTTGAAAGCTAATGGGAGTATAACTTTCTTCAAGGAAGAGCCATGATGGGAACCCTTGGACTCACCCTAGTCGAGTGCAATCAAGCCCTTTGAATCTTATCCAGATAGTTCTTCTAATGCCTTTCCTTCCTTTACTCTTTGACTTAATCCCAATTTCAACCTTATAATTCCAATTCTTCATAAGCAAAGCAAGAAAAGATAAAGATGAAGAGAAAATTGCTAACTTTTACCTTGATTTTCACCTAAGATTAGCTTGATATCTTATATGCAAAATGATGGGATGAAGAAGATGAAGTGGAGAGAAAATGAGAGAGGAATAATCTGGAATTCAAACCCTAAAATGTCGTCCCTCTCTCCTCTCCATATGCCCATTTCATGCACTTTCAAGACTACACACATGCTTAATTTCTATTGGACATATATGCTTTATTCTTATTGGTCACACATGCTTTAATCCAATCGATCCATGTGTTGACTTTAGGAAAATTGCACATTGATCATTCTTCTTCCTTTAATTCCCACATTGGCCTATAATCTCATCAATTAATTTTATTCTCATCCATATTTCACGTCTAAGTGTGTATGTCCTTGCCGAAATAAACAAATTACCTATTTACCCATGTCTTTTACATTAAATACCATTATGTCTCTTACTATACTTAGATGTTCTTAATTCACTATGTTCACTTTTTAATACACCCTAGATATGTTATTTTTATTTCTTTATCTTATAGGTTTATATTTGATATCTTCTCTATTGATGTCAAATAAGGAACAATATTAGTATCTCTAACAATTGTAATGGGTAAGGAAGTTGACAAAAAAAGGCCAATTATTGAACTAAGTAAGAAAAAAAGGAGGTAATCATTGGTGGTACATTAAAAGGAGGTATACATTCACTTTCATATTGATAATATTTAAGCATATTGACTTCTCATATATATTTAGGCATAGAAAGCATTATCACATATACTTAAGGGAGAAAGATTTATTAATCTTTAAATTGGTACATATTTTTCTTCAAAATTGCTCATTTGCTGATAAGCACTTGGTATATATTCTTTACCCATATGATAAGAGTTTTTCTAAAAAAAGAGAGAGGAAAGTTATTTTTTTTCTTTTGATACTTATAGATTTATATATCATATACCCTTTTAAATCTTGATAAAAAAGGGAGAAAATAATGATATTTAAATTTGATAATTTCATTATGCATGAATTAAGGGGGAATATACATTACATGTTACTTTAGTATAGAGAAACTTTTTAAATACCATTTATTTTTCTTATTTTTACTAAATATTTTATCATAAAAGGTAGATATTGTTAGAATAAGTGATGACATTCCCAACAATCACAAAACTAATCCACAGTTTTAGTGACAACAAAAACATTACTATTAATATTTTTTATTAAAATCAAGTTCAATAGAATGGTAGAGTGAACAAAGAGGTCAATTGAATCCATTTAATAATCAAAAGAGGAAGAAAATAAGCAAAGTGGAGTATATGTACAATTAAGGTGAATAACTAATAATAAAAAGAAATTAAATATGTCAAGATTTAAGAAAAATATTGCAATCTTTCTTGTAATCTTATCTTGATTATTTTAATAAATTAGAAGCTCAATCATTGCATGATTATTATATGTAGGGCATATTGCATGTACTTTGTCATATTCAAAAGGAAATTTGGAAAAGATTTTAAAGATAATCCACTTGCAAAATACATTTGGGGAACTTTTGAAATAGTTTTGAATCAAGTTTTTTTTTCAAAAGAGCTTGTTTGATCTTTGAAAGAACTTAAAATGTTTCATAAACCTCTTTTAAGAAGTTTGGTCAACTAATGTAAGTATATGGGCAAGTAATTTGAAGGTTTTGGATAAACTGGTCGACCAATATGGTAATGTGGTTAACCAGTACTACTAATCATTATAATGGATAACTTTTATTTTTAACAATTATTTTAGGCTATTTTTGAGTATAAATGGATCATATATGAGTTAGGCATCTTAAAGCATTTCTAAAATCCTGATGAGGTTAGAGAATGAATGTTTGTATTACATAAAATATATTAAGCCATTTTTCATCGATGTGAACAAGAAAAAGGAATTTTTGAGTTATATACTTGTTAAAATTGGAAATTTTCTTAGCATACATTTTGTGAGGGTTTCTCTTGACTTGAAATAAGATTTATAAAATGTTATTCTTCACCTATATCATATCAAGAAGATTACAAATCTTCACCTATGATAAACAAGATATTGTATAAAGGGTCACTCTTTGTTCAGTGAAGGAAGAAGATAATAAATTCCTAAATGAAGCTTAGATAGTAGATATTGGCCAAGGATTATTTAGACATATCACTATAAATCAACTCTCTCTTTTTTCTTATTCTCTTTTGTTATTGTTATATTTGTTTTATTATTATTTTATGTAAAGTTACCATAATCATTCATTAGAGCAAGCAATTTATCCATTAGTTTAGAAACAGGACAAAAAAAACACAGACAATTCATCCCCTCTCATATGCCATCTAAGGAACAAAAGAAATCAATGTTATGGTAGTAGAAGTACAATGGTTATATTCCTCAAATGAAATTGCTTGCAATTGTTAAAAATGAAGCAATGATATTTAATTACAATTAAAAAAGAAATTGAGTTGCATAATGGGAAGGAGAAGGGAGTGTTAGTAGTAAAAGAGAGGAAGATGTCTAAAATAATTAAAGTAACTTATGTAATTTGTTAACTTTTACTATTATAAGATGAACAATTTATGCAAGAGAATAATTATCCACACTATTATTCCAATCTTTGGAAGTGGACCTAGTAGAATGTAGTTTATTAGCAATATTAAAATGAGCTAAGGAGGTTATTGGAAGAATATGAAAAAGTTTTTGAAGAATGCAAGGGTTTAACACCATTTAGATTCCATAATCATAGAATTCTTAAAGGAAGACATTAAAACAATTAACTTAAGGGAACATCTATATGCTGGGGTTCAAAAAGAGTGTTGGCTTGTTTTCTAATCCTAGCATTTTAGTTAAAAAGAAAGATGAGTCTTGAAAATTTTGTATGGACTATAGGACTTGTAGTAAGCATACCTTTAAAAGGCAAATATCATAGGCCTTTGATTGAGGAGCTATTTAATGAACTTTATAGAGCATGATATTTTTCAAAACTTGATCTTAAAGCTAGGAATCACTAAACAAGAATGCAAGAAGATGATGTGTATAAGAAAATATTCAAAACTCATAAATCCAACTATAAGTTTCTTATAATGCTATTTGGCCTTACAAAGGTTTAAATAACGTTCGAAAGCCTTATTAATTCCATTTTTAAGTAATACTTAAGTTTATGTTAGTTTTGTTTGATGATATCATGATATACAATCATTCATTCGAGCATTATATGATTCATCTAAAAATGTGATGAATGTGTTAAGAGAGCATAGTTATTTGTGAAATTTTCTATGGGTTCCTTGGAAAATTAAAGTAATATTGGAGTGGCCCATTCTAATGACATTGAAGCAAGTTAAGAGGTTTTTTTTTTACGCTGTGGTTACTGTAGACAGTCTATACAAGAAAGGTCAGATCAATAAACCCCTAATGTCATAGTTAAAAAAGAGTGCTTTTATATGGAACTAAAGGGTTGATGGTGCTTTTTGTGACTTTGAAGGAAGCATTGTCGATTGCTCTAGTTTTGGTGTTACTTAAATTCATTAAGAAATTTGTAGAGAAGATTGATGCTACTGAGGGAGTAAATAAGATAATCTATATGTTATATATATATGAGTATTTTTAAGTAGATATTCACGTATGTCTACTTATGAGAAGGTATTTTTGGCACTGGTAAGGACAACAGCCAGTACTCCTATTGTTTAACTGGGAGGTATTTTATTATTCAAAATGACAACAAAAGTTTGAGATGGAAAAGAAGATCATAACACCCTTTCAATAAACCTGCCTTAAAAATTATTAAGGTTTTATTTCGAGATAAAATAAATGAAAGGAGTGAGAAATTTTTTAATGATGCCTTATCAACAGTAATAAGTTTAAAATTATATAACATGGCCATTTCTAATATTCACACTTCATTATTATAAGAGATTAAAAAGGTGTGAGAGGCTAATTGTAAACCTACAAGAAGATTCAATAACAAACTAGGTGTATACATAGTTTATAGGGTTATTACAGTGGAAGAGCATAATGATGGTGGATATCAAACCTAACTTAAGAGTTAAAATCATCTCATATTTTTCATTGAATTGCAACTGACAGAAATTCAAGTTTGTAGGAACTTTTGAAAAATAAATACAAATGTATGTTCTCTAAAGGAAAATGTAGAATGATATTAGAGAATTTATCGGAATTTGTGAAATTTACCAGAAATAAAATGAGACTCTTACTCCTCTATGATTATTGCGTCCGTCGTATGTATCTGATCAATTATGGGCAAATATGAGCATTGATTTTATGGAAGGATTATCTGATTTAGTCATTTTGTAATTATGTTAGTGTTAAATCATTTGAGTGTAAGTATACACATCCCATTCCATTCACTTATCCTTGTATAATGGCAAAGGTCACTAAAGTGTTCATTGATCAGGTGTACAAATTACATTGTATATTTAGGAATATCATTCGTGATAGAGAAATTATATTCACGGTGTGCTTGAAAAAATGATAATAGAATTTATAATAAATATGGTGAGAAATGACTTCCAATATTACTAATGTAGTATTGCCCTAAAAGGGATATAGAAATATTGTTCATTCAATTATATTATATTAACAAGAATTTTTTTTCATTCTTTTCCTTTCTTTGCGTACCAACTGGTCTTAAGTTGAAAGATCTATTGGTCAATAAGACTATGGATGGATGAGAGTTTTTCCTGAAAGAGATTATGATATGATGGCTGAGAGGTACCCTACTCTTTCCTTTCTTTCTGTACCAACTAATCAAGCAATCCATTACTAGTTAGTTCTCGAAAGAGTCACTACAAGAAATGGATAACGTCGCAAAAAACTTTCCTTAATGTTTATTAAGACGTCACAAAAAACATCGCAGATGGCGGGGTAAGTAATAGATATCCGCGACGTCTAGTGGAAAACGTTGTGAAAGGCAACGATATTCAGTGACATTTCCTAAAAAGTCAGGAAAGGTAGGGATATTTGTTGACGTTTTGTGAGAACGTCACGGATTAATTGATTTTTAATGACGTTTTAAGGACGTTGCAAAAAAGGTATATTCCGTGACGTTTGGTTCATCAGACGTCGCGGATTGTAAGATATTTATTAAAATTAATTTAACCGAAATAAATTTATTTATAATAATTTTTAAAATTTTATTTAATAATGATTCAATATAAATTATAATTTTTTCTTTGTTTTCATTTATCCGAATATAGGAATAATTTAATAATTAATCAATTTTAACGATTAATTTAAAAATTTTCAATTTTTCGAAAAAAATTAATTTAATAATTTTGACTTATAATTATTATTTTTAATTTTAATTTGTTTCAAATTTCTGAAAATAATTTTAATTTAATTATTTGCTAATTTAATATTTAACAAAATTTTAAAATATTATTTATTTAATAACTATTAAATATTATTTATGAAATAAATTTATTTAATAATTCTTCAATTTTTTGAATATATCATTAATTTTAGTAATTATTCATGTATAACAAGAATTGAATACATGCAAACAATTTATTATTTAATTGCAATTCGCAAACATGTCATAATATGATAATTAAAATAAACAATACGTCATAAGTGTTTAATATATCAATATGAGTACTTATTTAATCTAAACGTACATTATATGTAGAACATAAAAGTTTCAAGACCTTTTTTTGTTGTTCGACTTAGGAAGTTAATTGATCCTGCACTTCTTTAAATTGTTGAGTCAATTTATCGACTTGAGACTGTAAGTCCTGATTAGCCCTCTTTGACTCCACTAATTCGTCTCAAAGTCTCTTTCTAACTGAAGTCTTCCCTTGTGGTTGAGGCCCAATTCTCATGCCAACAACGTAATTTGATCTAGTGCCCAAGACTTTGTCGTACACTTCATCCTCTGTCATCGGATGACCTTAATCTAGTGAATGTATCATTTCATGACACATTAATTCCTGAAAAAGTAAGAATTAATTACATACACATTCTCATTTAACAAATATTTGTAGATGAACTATGTACTCACCTATTTTGCTTTGCATTCGGCAGTTGTCGATTGATCTTTACTTTCATCATAATGAGTATGATACCATAGCTTCATCTGGTCACACTCTTCTCCATCCTTGTCACTCTGTTGTATAAAAATGTATTAGTAGTAATTTTTTCATAAATTTTTAAATGTCAATCAAAGTAAAATATAATTAAAAAGATAATTACTTACAATCTGATGTCGTATCGCTACAAAGGCCTTGGAGCCGGAGTTTGGTCGACATTTGACTTGACTCCTAGCCAATTTGGTTTTTTGACTTTTTTCCTAATCATACACGTAGCAAAATCTATTATAACATCTATAAATCACAATTCATAAATACTAAAATATTATCAGTTGTCAAAGAAGTTGTGAAATTAAGTTTTTTTATCAAATAAAAACTAACCTTTGTAGTCGATTGCTCCCAATACTCGCATAAATCCATCAACTCTGCCACTGTGACATTATGCGGCTTCACATCCTTTCCGTGCTTGGTAAAATGCATTTTTAAATTATACCTTTGATCTTTAGACCTTAATGCTTGAAACCTCTTCACAGTAGTATGTACTTCATTGTCAGTCCTCATTCCCTTGACTTACAACTTTTCCTGCAAAAAATTATAAATTATTAGTCAACGCTTTAAGCATATGGAAAACATGTACAAATTGGATTGGTTTAGAATACTTATGTCTAACTTATCAAATGTAATGTCCAATTCCTCATTAGTAATTTTTGAAAATTTTGTTCTTACAGGTAAGGAAGTTCGGGATACTACACTAATCTCACTCGATAATTTGACAGACTGTACAGAGTTAGATGGTCGTCCTTCAGCATGGGAGATCTCTATCTTCAATCTTTACCTATCGCCTTATTAATCTTGGCCAATCTGTGTCCTTTTGTGACACCCCTTGTTTTTTTTTGCATCAGTCGTGGATCCTAAAACAGCAAAGGAATAATTTATAATTAGCATATAACATACTCTATATTGGTTAGATGAAAAAAATAATTAATCTTAATAAATTTAACCAATGTGATATGAAAAAGCATACCTGCAGTGTTTGTAGAAGAGGAGCCCACAGTCGGAAAAATAGTGTGATTTACTGGTGTCATATAATTAGAAGATGGAGGCATCTCTTGAGAAGATGACGGAGAACTAATATTGCGTCGCATATTTAAAATTTGCTCATACTTATCTCGAGGATGAGTACTAGGCATAGAAGTGACTTCTCTTGGTGTTGAAGTAGGCTCAAAAGGTGCAGATGTGTGGTCTTGTGCTTGTGTACTTGCAGGTGTGTGATCTTGTGCCTGTGTACGAGCACATGGCTCATTAGCTGCACTTCCAATTAGCTGACAGTACCACGACTGTAGTTGTGTAGGTACTAAGCTACTTGGTGCAGCCTTATTCTTCTTCTTAGGTAGACCAGGTCCCATGTGATTCACCTGCATTCACATCGACATTAGATTTTAAAGTAATATTCATCAACCATATTTAAAGAAATGTGTATTGCATTCACAAGTTTTTATGTATAAATAAGTGCTTTTATGTCTTCAAGCCAAGTACACGCAAATTATCTATTTTTAATAGCTGCTCTTGACGCATACATGATAAAAAAAATCAGTGGTTCTCACCTTTAATTTCTTTACTTTATCCACTAATCTTCTTCTGTAAGCATTGTGCTCTATAATTGTTACTCAAGTTATAGAAATACTGTAATGGTTTCTCAGGTTTTTGTGGTGCTGTAATAGTTATACATATTGTCATCTACTTTTCTAGTTTAACATGTATATCCACTCTAACTTAATTCAACTTTCAAAGAACTCTCATTCTTGTACTCAACTAAGTCTTAAATAATTACACAACTACTGCACATTATCGGTTGCAATTGCTAGTAATGCAAAAACAAATATTACAATAAAGGATAACTTTAGTGGAATGCAACTACAATTTTTTCTCATTACAGCAATGAAGAAATTAGTAATAAATCCCTTTTTCTCATTACATCCATCACTGTAAAGCCTTATCTATGATCTCTCTAATGCAATATCCATCAATAAGCAAATTAAACATTTGACTAACCTATGTCATTCACCAAAATTTCAACAGCTTTCACTTTCTCAAACTTGCAAACATCAATATCACTCAAAGCTTAATAGGAGTGAAGACCTTTTTCAATCGTTTCATTAAACAACATAAATGTCATTCTCAAGTTTGTAGCCTTGCAATTCTAGCAAATAATTGAAGTATAACATGAATATCTGGTTCTACTTTCCTTTCATGTATTTATTTTGACAAGTTCTTAGCTTGAGCAAATTAAGTTATCATAGCTACCAAATT
>JANIIA010000009.1:9122988-9139906 GCA_027478495.1 Erythroxylum alaternifolium | reverse complement strand
TGAGATTAGAGGTTGTGAGTGAGCCACTCCCTCGGGGACATAGTGTAGAAGGCACGCGAGACGATGTGAGGAGGGAAGCTATTCCATACTTGTCGGGCTTTTGCGCAGTCGTGCACGACATGCAACGAGGTTTCCTCTTGCAGGCAATGCGCACAATCACCGTCCAGTGTGAAATGCCGTCGCACTCTTTCCTGATTCGTGAGTAACCGGTCCTTTGCCAGGAGCCAGAGGAGAAAACAAATGCATTCAAGGCCTTTCCAATGCCAGATGACCTTCTAGTCCTCCTAAACTTGGTGCGCTTCGGTGTCCATGATCATATCGTATGTAGAAGTCACGGTAAACTAACTAGAGTCGGAGGGGACCCATATCAGTTTATCTGGACCTAAGCAGCGTTGCGGGGGAAGAGCCTCTGCTATTAAACGACAAATGGAAGGCGGAAGATGAGATTAAAACACGTCCCATCGCCAAGTACCGTCGAATTCCACGAAATCGCGAACGCGGGAGTGGAGTATGGAATCAGGAATGGGAGATATGACATGGGCCGTAAGGGGTCCTGATCTGAGAAGCCAAGGGTCGATCCAGAATTTGGTCCGGGTATCATCCCCGACGCTCCACTACATATCCTGAATAACGAGGTACTAAGTGACCTTAATACTCCGCCATATCATGGACCTGCCGGTGGCCTCAAAAAGTATTAGTACTACTCTTGTTAAGTCAAATTGTCAATACGAGGTTAATCTGATAAGCATTGAGATCCTTTCACAAGCAGTATAGACCGCTCATCGTGCAGGGTGTTACTGCAAAATTTTGAGGGAGATTATGTCTGTTGCCGAATTCGTGCTTTTATAGCTGTTGGCTTGTAGAGAAGTTCAAGTTAATTAAGTTGCTTTTACAAATTCTCATGAATTAATTGTTGATTTGCATTAACATAGGAATGATAATGGACTAGCTTACTAATCTTTTTAAAATAATTTTTTAAAAATTAAAAATATAAAATAATATCTTTTTTTAATTAAATTAATGTTTGGACTATTCAAATTTAGGCATACTCAAAACTCAACTATCTAAGCGTTATTTTGCTTAGCGTAGTTAAATCTCAGCTTAATCTGGACTTAGACCTGACTCATTAAAAATGCTTAAATTTAAGTACATAAGTTGGCCTATTATTATCCTCAATACAATTCATCATATTACTTGTGAGACAATAATTTATAAATTATATATTTATATAAATTATTTGAAAAATAGATTTGATTATATAATTATTAATGTTTTTAGATTTTATATTTTCCAAAAGTAATATCGATTACGGTCAACCACTCAAAGTCTCAAACCTTCAAGTTTTTAAGTCGAAAGGATTCAAAGAATTGGTTTCGCTACTTTGACCATCCCTTAATCGAATTTAATTATTTGATTACCATTATATTTCCGCCCTAACACTTGAAGCCATGCCTTCCCATTTGAAACGCTGCGTATGGGCTACGAAAAATTATTTATGTTGTATATCAAAATCTTTTGTTTACTAAAGCTTATAAAGTTGGACATTGAACCGTAGCAGGGTTCTTATTTACAAGACCATTTTTCTTTTTTATGATTGCAAACAAAGAGGTTGAAGGAATGGATTTGGCTAATAGTTAAATCAGTTTGCTTTCTACATTAATTTTCAAGGTTCATTGAATCAAAAGATGAAGTAAATGTTCTTAAATTTTTACATTCGATAAGAAATTTTAAAATTTTAATAATCCAGATTGAATTTAATTAAACTGAATCAATTTTTTAATTATTACTATTATTAAAATATAAATATTTAAATATAAATAATTTCATAAAAGTAATTTAAAAATTTATTAATTATTTTAAATATAATTAATGATAATTAAATTCATCTAATTTATTTCTTTTATCATCTTTATAAAACTTTAAAAATAGGTTAATTTGTAATAGTCAATTTTTAATAAAAATTTAAAATTATTTTAGACAGACTGATTCGTTCATGTTATATGAAAAGATAAATGAATTAAGGTATGCATATAACTTTCGTTAGAACGTTACATGCTTACTTTGTTATAAATAAAGGAGAAAAAGAAAAGAAAGGCATCTCAAGGTTATGTCATAAGAGATTGGATTACATTTAGATGCCTACCACCGTCAAAATTTATGATATTTAGTGACCTGTCACGACTTATATATCTCTATTATTTAGGCAGATTTGATCTATTTACGTGGGCACAAGGACCCGCACGTACACATTCGAAGAAGAGAGAGCGGGAGTCAAATTGCCTCACTGCATAGCCTCGTGTTTGTGCATACATGCGTGGTCTTAATACCCCACAAGGGGGCTGTGGTTATACGTCATGCCTGCTCTTTTTCTTGCTCCTTTTCATTTCATGCTTCACTATTATCTTGATATAACTACATCCTTGTCTTCATGTCTTAACTATATAACCTTAGGACCCAAGGTTTGCAGTTGAACGTGTTCTTTCGGCCACACCCACATGCAATCAAAATGGCCTCCCAAATGCGTGAATCGCGTCCACATGTCCAGTGTGGCTCGACATATGTTTATCAATATTGCATGTGCTACTTCTCTTTTTATCTCTTAAACTCTCGAAAAGAGAAAAACTGTTCGCCGTTCATTGGTTCGATTATAATGATATTCCTCTTCCTGTGTAGGACTAAAAGAAAGTTAGCAAAGGGCTGTATGAGTTTTATAGTACTGTAGAAATACTCGCAATATCCTAATTCATCGATCATAGGTTACGGGATCGACTTTTTATTGTTTTAGGGATAGATAGAAAATGCAACTCCATCGGTAGGGTTTACATACGCATTTGACATGTAGAAAAATCGCATAATCTAAACATGATAGAAGAGCATGCTTCTTGATTAACTAATTAATGCATCATATGGTTTAGGTCATTGCAATGGAGATTATTGGTCAAAATTTAGAATACAAGAAACTTGTAATTACAGTTTTTGAAACCAAAGTCCCCCTTTATCAATCTTCCATGAGATTATTAACATTAAGAGGCCATTTTTTTCCTTCAACATCATTTCAGGTGATAAATAACTTCAATAAAAAATCGTATTAATTTATCGAATAATATCTCCTTTTATTTTTTGGAAAAAGTTAAATTTTATTAAAATAATAAAATAATTACAAAATGGAATGGTATTCGCCCAAGAAAGCAAAGAAAGCAAGCTCCGTTAAAAGCAAACGATGCCGCTTAACATAAAGACTAAAACGACTTCGTTAACAATCCAACAAAACGTGACATAGTCTCTTCCTTTTAGGATATATCGTTTAGCTCTTTCCACATTCACCTCCAGAATGTTCTAAATTAGGGTAAACGTTTCCAAGTTCACTGCAGCTATTTCCTCTGTAATTCGCCATCAAGGTAAGTTATCTCAGTCCTTTGATTGCTTCTTCTTCTCATCCTTGAACAA
Organism: Erythroxylum alaternifolium; assembly: GCA_027478495.1. Classification (NCBI taxonomy): domain Eukaryota; kingdom Viridiplantae; phylum Streptophyta; class Magnoliopsida; order Malpighiales; family Erythroxylaceae; genus Erythroxylum; species Erythroxylum alaternifolium. Next base: position 9,136,459 of record JANIIA010000009.1, on the reverse strand, counting down.
TAAAGTCTCATATTAGGGTTTTAGGTAATTCTTCGCGATGCTTGAGTGTGGACGGTCAATGCGTATGTTATGTCCAGTCCTCCATCTTCAGTTGTGGATGACGAAGAACTACAGAAATAAAGCAACTTCTTAAGGCAATCTCCTGCTTGAATCTCCAAAGAAGATCTTTATCTTTTAAAAAAGCCTAGTTTACATCTTACGAGCCTTCACCGATGTTTTTGTCTTTCTTCGATGGTGATGATGAGCCTCCGATATCCCTCTACAAGTGTACGTTGGTTCTTCCAGACAAATCTGTGGAGTCAGTCGGCTCAGACAATTGAGCCAAAAAACACCCCAAGTACTACCTTTCTTCTTCATTCTTTATATGTCTCTGCTCTGTTAGTTGATCCTCCAGGAAAATGCTAGATTAGGGCATAACTCGTCTGAACTAATTGTATAGAGGATTTTCTCTCTGATTCCTCCAATTAGAGAGTTAAATACCTCCTGCTTTGTACGAAGCTTGCTTTGAAATCTCCTATTGTTTCTCTATTGCCATATCTCCTTAACGGAGGAGGTGAAGGAAATGATATAAATATACTCAGTAGACTTAGGCGTGTGGGTCAGCTTCAGAAGCCACTCAATAGCTTCTGTGAAAGTTGTACCTACATTAGAGATAAAGTTTAGTGCCTTTATCCGCTCCCATATATCCTACGAGAAGGGACATTTGAAAAAGAAGTGATCCCTTGATTCCGGCTCTGTCTCACATAAGACAGTCGGAATTGGTTGACATAAAGTGAATTCTATCCATAATACTTAACCGGTTTAGCATTGCTAGCCATAATAGGATAGAGTAGCTTGGCATTATTGATTTGTGTCAAACAATAAGAAACCAGGCCTGTCTTGTGCTGTTTCGAGACTGCCATTTCCTAAACTTCATAATGCTGAAGGTGTTTGGAGGTAGGTTGAGACAATAGTAAGCATCCTCCTTTTGAAGATTTGGTTGATAGTTAGGAGTCAAATTCTGTAGTTCAGTTGGAAAGTTCCATTGATCTCCTGTTAGGATATATTTGACCTTCTCAGTGAAAAGAACATCATGTCATATTTGAGTAGCCTGAGGGTGTCAAATAAGAGGTCTATGACCTATCTAATTGTCAAAATAGAAAAAAGACTTCTCTCTATTCCCAATCTTGGAAGAGACCAGAGGTTCAATCATAACTCTACGCTTCAATAGCTGAGTCAATTGCCATGAGAATGAAAGCTTGATAGGGATGGACCAAATACTAGATCCCTTGAGGATGTAGCTGTGTAACCATAGGATCCATAGAGACTTCTTTTCTAAGATAATATTCCAGAGGTTCTTGAACAGGGCCGCTCTATTAAAGGAGGCAATGGAGATCAACCCAAGACCCCCTTCCTCTTTCCTTTTACACACCTCTTGCCATTTAACCTTGGCAAGATGACTGTCTAAAGTGAGGTTTCCCCATAGGAATCTTCGGAATAGTTTTTTAATAGATTTGATCACCCCTTTGGCTAGAGAAATATTAGAGGACCAATATCTATTAAGGGAATTCAAGACTGCTTTGATTAATTATAGCCTCCCTCCAAAGGAGAGCACTCTTTTAGACCACATTCCCAACCTTCTCTGGATTTTATCAATCAAAGGTTGACATTCTAAAAATTGAATTCTTTTTGTGGTAATAGGAAGTCCCAAGTAAGTTAGTGGGGCTAGTTTTCTGCCTATTCCTGTTAGTTAGGAGATTGTGTTCTCCATTGTGTTGGCCCCTTCAGCTAAAACAAACTGACTTTATTAAGGTTAATCTCTAAACCCGATAGGTCCTAAATACTAACAAGGTTGACATGAGTAGCTCAATAGACTTGCAATGTGCAACAGTAGATCGTCCAGAAAGTATAGATTGACTAGCCTTACCTTCTTACATTTAGTATGGAATTAAAAGACTTACAGTTTTTCACTTTCTGTTGGATTAGCTGACTGAGAACCTCCATACAGATAATAAATAGATATGAGGAGATAGGATCACTTTGTCGTAAAACCCTAGCACTCCTGAAAACATCTATTGGAGAGCCATTAACTAGAATGGAATAAGAAGGAGTAGTTATGCATGCCTTAACCCACTTAACAAACTCTTCTGGGAATCCTATTATTTTTAGGGTTTGTAGAATGAATTCCCATTCAACATGATCAAAGGCTTTCTTAAAGTCCACTTTGATAGTACAATTTGGTAGGCTGTGCTCTCTTTGGTACCCTTTCATTAACTCCTAAACAATAGCAAAGTTATCACCAATTCTTCTATCATGTAGGAAAGCACTCTGGTTGTTAGAGATCAATAAATCCAAAACTAATTTCAACCTATTTGCTAAGATTTTAGAAATAATCTTATAAAGAAAGTTGATGCATGCAATAGGCCTATAATCATCTAAAATAGAGGAGCAAGAGGTTTTAGGAATCAATCATATGCGGGTTATGTTAATCTTCTTTAGTAGGGTTCCCCTAAAAAAGAATTCCAGCACTGCTTGTTTAACCATGGGTCCAACATCTAGCCAGGTCTTTTAATAGAAATATTCATTAAAACCATCAGGGCCAGGGGCCTTATTTGGATTCATATGAAACATAACCTCCTCTATTTCTTTGTCTGTCACTGGTTTGATGAGAGCTATAGCCTATTCCTGAGATAACTTTTGTGAATAATGGATTCAAGGTTGATTGAATTAGGGAGGATCTGAGAGGATCCATAGAAATTTCTATAGTGTCTCTCTGCTTCCTTCAGAAGGTTAACTTGATTTGAGATTTCCTCACCATCTTGTAGCTTTAAAGAGCATATTCTATTTACATTCCTTCTGGCCAGGATGGAATTGAAAAAGAATTTTGAACATCTTTCCCCATCTTTTAGCCAATTAACTTTAGCTCTTTATTCTAATAAACTGTCATGATCCCTTGCCTTAGAGAGATATGTCATCAGTAAGTTCTTCCTGGTATTTAATAGTGTAGGGTTGGTTGGATCCAAATCAATTTGCTTCTGCACCTGTTCCAATTCCTCTCTAGCTAGATTAACTACTTTTTGAGTGGAAGAAGCTCTTCTACTCATCAAATTTTTCATCTCCCCTTTGATAGCTTTAAGCTTCTAAACACAAATATATTGGTAGGTGCCCACAGTCTCAATTTCTAATCCTTTATATAGAGCAGCAGTAAATCCCTCATCATCTATTAGGAAGTTGTTAAATCTAAATGGTCCCCTTCGGCCCTGATTATGAGATAGGTTTTCGATTTGGATAGGAGTATGATCAGAGAATAAAGGATCGAGGAAGGATGTGACACAATTGGGGAACTGTGTAATCCAATCTCTATTCACCATAGCCCTATCAAGCTTTTTCTTTAAAGTTCATCTTCCCATCTGCTTATTACTCCATGTATAGAAGTGCCCTTGAGACTTTAAATCAAAAATGCCCAGTTGTCCCACATAGTCATAAAGTTGCATTGACGTCTCCACATAAAAACCATGCCCTAGTGACCATATACTGAAACCGAATTAAGCTATCTCATAATAGGTTCCTCTGGAATGCATGATTAGAGCCATAAATAAAAGAGATACTGATGTTACTATTAACCTGAAGGAGCTTACAATTCAGATGTATTGCTTGCGTCTCCATAGAAAAAACCTGAACATCCACCAAATTAGGGTCATATCTGATAATGATTCTCCCGTAGCTATGAGCTTGATGATTTGAGATAAACTTCCATTTTGATTCCAATTTATTCAAAACTTTCAGTTTTTCATATCTAAGTTTAGTTTCCAACATAGCAAAAATCTATGGCTTTGTGTTATAGACAAAGTCCCTTAAAGCTGACAGCTTTTTAGGGCAGTTGATCCCCCTCACATTCCATGCTACAATCTTTATAATTCAAGCAATATTGGTTTTGGAGTCCTTTCTTTTGCTCCTGTTAGTTTTCCTTTTAGCAACTGCCAAGAATTCGCCAATGGTAGGATCCTCTTCCTTATTGTCTGTAAGAGGATCAAACTTTACAATGTGGTCCTGCCTTTTTGTATGAGTATCCAGATTGGCTGGTGGGACATCCTCCACTTGTTCCCCAATTCTATCTGCCACCATGACCTCAGTGGCCCCTTCTAATTGACCGTTAACATTGTCTTCAGCAAGTACACCTTCCCCTTCATCTCTTGCACTCCTTATTCTCCCATCACTACCTGCCAGCTCTGATATTTTCTCAACACCTTCTTGTTCTTTTTTTTCCCTCACTACCTTCCGGTATAAGTATTGGACTGGTGTCCTCATGTTGCTCTACGTGAGTATTTGTGACATCAATACCCATCAGTTCCTCATAATCTCCTCTAATGAAGGTCTTACCCGTAGGAACCCATTTTTAATCTTGGGTAGCAAGGGATGGCTTCCATTCGTATTGAACTGAAACATTGTCCTCATAAAGGAAGCCATCAAGTCCCAATCTCATGATAGGGATAGTATCTGATAAACAGTTGGAAAGATCCATATTGATACATATTCTAGCATAGCTCAACCTCCTCCTATTTGCTATATTATCACCCAAACATAAAGGTTTACCAAGAAAACTAGCAATCATACTCAATCCTTTTGTTGTCCAATATTCTAGAGGAACATTAAAGAGGTTTACCCATATTAGAACAGGTCTTTTTTCCTCGCAATCTATCTAAAATCCTGGCTACCAAAGCTATAGAAATAATGGAAAATTAGCTACATGCTATGGCCCTTCTTCTACTACCTTGTACGCTTGAGCTTTAGTGGAGAATCTGAATAGGATGTATCTGTCCTCTGCTACTACAACTTTCACAAACCCTTTATTCTTCTAAGATATTAGAGCCCATTTTTGAATAACCAAAAAAGCTAGTCTTTTATCCCAAAAAAATCGAATGAGAGAGTTTTCTTAAGATTTGACCCCTTCTTCTAGAGTTTCTCTATCGGGAAAGACAATGGTTCAGCCATCTTCTTTCTTGGAGGGCACAAATGCAGTGCGAGATCTGCAGATCCCCCCACTACTTACTTCCATGTTCTCCTCTCAGTCAAAGGGTTGGCAGGAGTTGGAGGGGGAAAGGGGATGGTTGCTTCTTTAGGTGGGTAGGAAGCTGTGGGTACTGGAATAACGAGAGGTTGGGTTTGAGTAGGGTTAAAGGGGGATTTCAAAGTGTGCTCTAAAGGTGAATGTGAGGAAGATGGTGTGGGTAAAGGTGGAAACGCCTCCTTGTCGAGTGCTTGATTTGGGATGAGAGATGTTTTCTGTGGATTTTGCATAGTTGAAAAGGAGAAGAAAGGTACTTAAAGTGGAAAGCCAAGAAGCGGGAAAATATGTAGGTAATGGAAAGGTCTAGAATGCTCTCAGGTAACTGCTAGGGGGAGTATGGGTAGAGTTGTTGAAGGATGATTAGCGGATTTGGGGACAACAGATGACAAAAAGATGGAGGAGGGGCTGGAAAGGGGAAGAATGACAAGCGAGAGCACTAGAGATGAAGGAATGAGAAGAAGCAAAGAAGAAGGAGAGCAGGGGAAGCAGGTTTCGAAAAGCTAAGAGAGGTTAGAGAGAAGTTAGAGCATCTCTCTCTAACCCATGTAGATGATGATCTCGAACGAAGAATATCTCTTTTATATTGAAAAGGAGAAAATTTAAAGAATTAAAATATTATTTTTAATTAAAATAAAAAGACAAAATCATTTACTAGACCAATAAATCTTTTCATTGAAACTATTTTTCACATAAAATGATATGAAAAAATGACATCATATGAGTACTTATTGTTATTTATTTGAAAGTTTATAACATTATAATTTTTATATTTTAAATTTAGACTATAAAAATTATCTCTAGTCTAAATTTAAGAAAATAAAAAATTAAGAGAAAATGTTCTTTATATTTTTATGCCTTGAACTTTATACATTGTCCGGTAATTATAATAGTTAGGACTATACAAATATGGAAGCTAAGATCAATCATATACTAATCACATGCTAATTACTTCATAAATATCAACATATCATATGCCACAAATTATGGTACAGATACGTTAGCACTCTTTCCCTCAAATTCAAGATGGTGAAGAGTACGCTATCTTGAATTTATAGACAAAGTCTCGAAAACGATAAAAGAAGTGTGATTTGGTGAAGATATTTTCAATATGATATTGTGAAGAGATAGAAAAAAGTTGCACCATACTTTGAAGTATATGATATTACACAAGATAATAATCAATTTTAATATATTTAATACATTTATGGAAAAATCATTCTGAACAATGCACTTTAATTGTCACAATGAAGAGGAGTTCCAAAAAAAGGGGTGACACCTGTATTTTGAAGTAACCACCTCAATTATAAGAGTTTATAGGTAATGTCAGCAAGAGCTCAATATTTTACTTCTATACTAGAGCAAAAGACTATTGTTTATATTTTATTATGCTAAGAAATAAATGACGTGTTAAGAAAAAATAATAACTAGTAGTAGAATGGTGATCAGTAGGGTCTCTATTTTAATCAACGTTAGAGAATGCTAAAGAAATGAAGAGCATGAAAAAGAGTACCTTCAATGTATCGGAGAATAACAAAAAAGTGAGTGTTACGAGATACAATCATGAATCACCTAACAATATTAGTAACATATACAATATCAGGATAAGTGACAATAAGATATATAAGGTTATCAACTAATTAACAACAAAGAGTACTATTACTAAAAGGAGTCCCATCAATAGTTGAAAGATGAATAATGGGTTTTTTGCATAAATGGAAGCCATATAAGGAAAAAGGAAGTAAAAATATAAGACTTCACATGATTTGGCCAATACATGACCTACATCTATAAGTAAAAAGATATATTTCTTTTTATAACTATGAGAAAGACGATACAAGGAGAAAATGAAAATAGCTTTGACCTTATATATCCCTTATCAAGGTACTTACAAACTATAGTTACATAAAAGAAGTCTAAGGATAATGTTACTTTATTTTCACAAATGCCTAAAGTTAATGAAATTTTATTTCCATAGAAATTTAAGGACAATGAAATTCCATTTTTGAATGTCCTCAAATTTTCCCACTCAACCAAAATTCAAGGCTTATCTTATAATTCTCCACCTTAACTTGAATTCTCTAATATTTAAGCAAAAATCACTTTCTATCAGATAACCTAAGGGCTTCAAGTTATGTGAATATTCTTCAAGTCCAAACTAATATTTGTATATCTATTGGCTATATTTTGTATAGAAAATATCTTATCCTCAATGACATCTCGAATAAAGTTCAATTTGACATTAATATACGTTGATATCTCATGATAAACATGATTTTTCACTAGGCTCGGTGCATTTTGACTATCCTGGTAAATAACATAATTCTACATGTCCACACCCAAACTATCAACTAGAACACGTAACCATAAATCTTCTTTAAAACCTTATTTTAATGACATATATTTTGCTTCTATTAACAACAAAGCTATTGTTGACTAAAGTATTGCTTTTCAACATACAAGGTAAAGATATAACGTGTCAATGATCTTTTTCTCAAGAAATGTCCATCATAATTAGAATATGTATAGCCAACAATTCCTAGTTATATCACCAAAACTATAAATCAAGCAAATATTACTCATACCTTTCAAGTATTGCATAATCCACTTAATAACTTCCTCGTGATCTTTCCTAGGATTACTTATAAACCTGCTTATCACACTAACAAACATATGCTAGATCTGGTATGGTGAATACCATGGAATACATCAAACTCTCAGCTACACTCAAGTAAGGAACTTACTTTATATATATATTCCTTTTGCATCTGAACAAGCTAATACACTAGCATCAAGTTTAAAATATGATACTAAAAGAGTACAAACTGACTATGACTAATCCATTTAGAAAGACTATAACACCTTTTTAATTACTTCTATTATAAAATGTACAATAGATCGACTCTTCTATTTTTTTAAATCTCTATACATAATATTTTATTAGCTACACCCAATCCTTCATCTCAATCTCACTACTCAACAAGTTGTTCATACTATTAATTTCAACCTTATTGTTGGCTACAATTAACATGTCATGAACTTATAACAATAAATAAATACATGAACCATCTGACATCTTCTTAAGGTAAAGACAATTATCAAACTGATTACGAATAAAATTATGAGGCAACATAAATGTATCAAACATTTTGTGCCACTATCTTAGTGATTGTTTTAAGCTATATAAGAATTCTTTAATAAAAATAAATGGTCCTTCTTCTCGATTTCAAAAAGTCCCTATAATTCTATAAAACTATTCTGGATTCCTATACAAAATATAATTTTAACATCAAGTTGCTCGAATTCCAAATCAAAGGTTCTTATTATGACTAAAAGAACTCTTAGTGTCTTATGCTTCAAAACTGGTGAGAAGCCATGTGTCATTAATCGTGCTTTAAACCTAGTTAGCTCAACTCCAAGAGTACCTTTCTTCTTCTTAAAGATCCATTTACACCCCACTAACTTTACACTTTCTAGTAAAGGTATAAGTTCTCATGCCTCATTCTTGTACAAAGGTTGCACTTCTTTATTCATGGTAACTAATCATTATGATGTTTTTTTACTATTCACTACCTCTCTATAAGTCCTTGTTTTTATCACTATCTATATTCTCAACTACTACCAAGGTATATGTCATAATATTAATTTCACCAACATTAATATAAGCTAAATACCTTACATGTTTCTTGATTTCTCTCTTTGTCCTCCTTGTTGATATACTTTGTGGTTATGCCTCTTACACATCTATGAACCAAATTTGCATTATCTTGCTTAAAGTTTCAATTTCAAACTCTGCCGTCTGGTTAGTACATTGATTCTTTTTACCTGTAAGATAATCAAGCTCCTCTTTTTGGACAACCGTAATAGATTCATTAAAAGTAAATTCTCTACTAATCACAAATCCTAGAGTTCTATTCTTTTCAACACACTACAACTATATCTTATAACTTTATTAACATAACCTAGAAATATGTTAGGCTCTGGTTTGCCATCATTAACATGAGCGTTAATAGAACAATCAAATATTTATAGCGAGAATAATTATATGGAGTACCATACTATATCATTTAAAGAGTCTTAAAGTCTATTTCAGTCAATGATTATCTATTTACTAACTAAGTCACAGTGTTAACTTCTTTAACCCAAAATTCCTTCAATAGTCTATCGTTTAACCACATGCAATGAGAAAATTGAATTAGTGTTTGGTTCATCCATTTTCAACTCTATTTTTCTATGGTGTATAACTTATAGTGTAATGCTTCACTATACATAACTCATCAAATAGTACCATTCTATTCTTTAAAATAACATAACCAGTCCTTATTGAAAGTCATATCTATCGCTCACCAGTACATAGAATCAAATCACTTATTGTCAAAACATTACTCCCTCTTCCATCCTCTTTGGCAGAACTCTCCTAGACTACAACAACACTTGCTTTTTTATTTGTTAACTTTTTATTGGTTCCCTCCTCTTATTGTGGACTGTCCCTTTTAAAGGTAACTTTCTCTTTATAATTAAAGCGTCAACAACTTTGTCCTCTGATTTGGATCATGACTTACTTATGTTTTAATAATCCCTTCTTTGTTCCTGCCACTGTTGTCGACCATATCCAAATATGATAGAACTTCATATGAACGAGAGACCTTTTTCTTTAATTTGTTGAATTGTTACACATCTTTCACATCATTTATAGAAATAGTCTCTCTCCCATACATATTATCAACTAAATTTTCATATGAATTAGGCAAGGAACGTAAGAAGATCACGGCTTAATCCTCATCCTTAATTTTAATCCCAACACTATGTAAATCTAAGATTTTTTGATATCAATGTGATTTGCCGTTTGTGTACTTTCTATCATCCTCAAGGTATATGAATGCTACTTTTGATATAAATGATTCGTAAGTTGTTTCATTAGCCATATCTTTTAGAACCTCATTTTCCAAACTTAATAGCATTGTGATATGTGAACTTAATAGAATATTTTCGTTTTTTAAGTCCCTAAATTCTTTAACAGCTTTTGTTCTCCTTCTAATGTTATTCTATATCCCTACTGAATATTAAATACCTTGATCTTTACAAAATAATTCAATCCATTGTATTTCTCAATACCAAACTTATGACGAGACATTTTAATAACAAAACTTTAAGTTTAGTACTAATTGTTAGACAAATAGAAGCAATATAGGAAAAATAAGAAAGGAAAAAACAAATTTTTGTATGCGTTGGCTAATAAGTCACCAACATCTATAGGCAAATGGATATATTTCCTTTATTATTGAGAGAAAGATGGTACAAGATGAAGTATGACAATAACCTAAACCTTTTTTTAGAATAAAAACTGAAACATTATACATCCCTTATTATGGTATTTATAGACTAGAGATAATATAAGTCAAAGGACATTGTAACTTCAATTCTACAAATGCCTAAGATCAATGAAATTATAGAAGTATAAAGATGGTGGAATTTTATTTTCATGCATCCCCAAATTTTCACTCTCACAAAAATTTAAGGCATATCTTATAAGGTTTTAGAATGTTGGTGAGACTAGCATAAGAGATAATATTAGTAACATATTTTGGATTGTGATAGATAATAGAAAAGGGAATTAGAGAAAACTTCAAAACTTAAAAAGGAACTTAGATTATCCAAATCCTTCATCTCTAACTATTGATGGAGACAAGATTTAATAATATAGATACTTTAAGTGTCAATATTAGTAATTATCATATCATTAATATAGAGAAGAAGAGTATACCTTTAATCTATATTTTGAAGGAATAAGGTATACAATGAAGGAATATTTTGACCATAAGGATTTGATTAAAATCAAAATAGCCAATAGTAGAGTTAAATTTGGTAAATCATGTGCAAAAAGCTTATTTTTAGTTTATACAATGCTTTATGAAAATGAAAAACCTTATTGGGTGGATGATCATAGTCAAGTGAGGGTTGTATATATAATTTTTCTATAAGATTTTCATTATTAAAAACATTATTAACATCTACCTAGAATAATTATCAGTGCTTGTTAGCAGCAACTACAATGAGACTGTGGATTGAGGTTAAAGAGGTTATAAGGGCAAATATCTCCTTATAGTCAATACCATACTTTTATGTAAAGCCTTTAGCAACAAATTAGGCTGAATATCACTCGATTGATCTATTAGCTCAAGTCTTGGTTTTATAGACCCATTTATATCTAACAATAAATTTGTGGATGTAAATCAACTATATCCCAAATATTAGTGCTAATGAGTGCCTATAGCTCTTTTATCATTACTTTCTAATATAGAGGGTCAGTTATTACCATTTAATAGTTGTAAGGTTTATATAGAGAGATAATAGTAAAATAAACATGAGATTCTTAAAGATGAATAAAATGGTGACTTATTTGATCAATACTACAAGGAATGGGTGGAAGAGCAGATAAAGAAGGATTATGTAAACGAGTTGATGGATCTATATCTAAAGAAGATACAGTAGAAAGAATCAAGTATAAGCTGGGTCAAATTGCAAGAACTGTTATATGATGAACTTGGAAGAAAATGTTAGGGAATAAGGACATGGTTAGATCAAAAAGAAATAAATGAGAAGGTGCACTGACTCAAAATTTTGAAAAAGTTTAAGATCATATTATGTTCATAGAAGGTTACATCACACAAGATACAAAGCCTTTAAGATAAAGGATTCTAACACCTATATCCTTTGTGTTTTATGCATGTAGTTCTTTTTTGATGTATTCACATGATTATAGAATAATAAAACAACTTCTAAAGACTTTAAGAGTTATGTAGTCAGGGGCATGATTATATAAACATTTATAAGGAGAGATATTCTATATGAAAAAAGTGGGGATATAATTTATAGTATGGATAGTAGTAAGAGTAGTTTCTCTTTAAAAGGTTTTTAGACAAAAGGAAGAGATAAAGAGAGCTCAAATATTATCTAGAATGTTTCTATGATTTTGCTTCACATATCCATTATATTGAGAGGTACTTAGACAAGTGCTTTAAATGTTAGTTCCTTATTGATCAAAGAAATGGCTGAGATATTTACCTTTGTATTCTATGGTATTATCAATATAATTTTTTTATTTATGAGAAAATTAAGTCTAAATCATATTTATAAAGTAAAAATAGACATAAAATAATGTATACATATGACAAATGAGATAAATCCATGTATATCTAAAAGAACATCAACAAAATCATATAATATCGCAAGCCAATCATAGTGGCATTAGGATCATGTCCCCAAATATCAAAATGAACCAAATTAAAGGGTGCTAAAGAAATAAAATCACTATTAAGTAAAAGGTTATGTAAGGCTTTTGGAAAGTTTATATGAAACACAACCAAAGTTTAAACAAACTTAAATTGACCCAAAAACCACTAGGAATTGAAGATCCTAGCATAATAGTAGAGAGATGACAAAGATGAAAGTACCTAAGATGATATGTCACAACACTAGCAATAAGTTTGGATGGAAGATAAAGAGAAGTAAGTTCAAACAGGTGTCTAACTTTATACCCTATCCCAAGGATCTTATTCATATTGGGGATTTCACACCATATAATCATGACCAAAAAAAGTAAATTAACACCAAATCCACATAATTAACCAATAGAGACAAGATTCAAAAAAAAGTTCAAGAATAAGAAGAAAGGTGCTTATACATTAAAAATGCATAGTACAATTATCAATAGTATAAAAACATCTAAAATAAAAAGTAGTAGCTAAATAGTCAAATATAAAGGAATTAGAGATCATAAGGTTGCAACAAGCAAAATTAAAGTACCATGAAGAGGAAGTACCTAATATGACAAACAAGATAAGAGAGGAAATAATAACAAAATCTAGTTGAAGTTATTGTAGAAAAGCACAAAGATCTTTCAAAGAGAATCTAGGAGATGTGATTTCTATTGTGGCAACCTTATTAGGTTGAGTTTAAGAAGATTTGGAGGAGTTTATCTTTTCCAGAAGTTTTCTTAGGTCATTTTATGCATTCAGAAATACAATAACTATTTTTTTTACTGTAGTTGTAAAATCCCTTTTGAAACTTCATAGCTTATTTTTAAGAGTATAATCCTAATTTTGGTGAAAAGTATAATATCCATAAATGGTGTAGGCTTTTCTATATGAAAGGCGTTAAGAATCTCTTTTGTGAGTAGTTCTTTAATCACAATATTAAGGGTAGGAAGAAAACCTCGATGAAGAAGAGAGTTGTAAATGGACTTGAACTAATCTTTGAGGCATAATTAATAGGTGGTAGATCTGTGTATGATCGTGAAGATTAGCATAGATAATGGTTGCTTCAAGATTAGGCCATGCATTGTAACATTCCGTTTCCAGAGAACGGGTCGGACCAAAGAAACGGGTCCAGGTGTGGTAAATTAACACATCTCATGCTCATGCAGTT
>JANIIA010000009.1:9089416-9102191 GCA_027478495.1 Erythroxylum alaternifolium | reverse complement strand
TGTATCTTCAAAGAACCAAGCAATTCGTCTAGCTTTAGTTTGCTCAAGTCCTTGGCTTCTTGTATAGCAGTGACTTTAGGTCTCCATCTTCTTGGCAGACTTCTGAGAATCTTCCTCACATGGTCTTAATTATCGTAGATTCTCCTAAGAGCTTTAAGCCTATTAACGATAGCTTGAAATCGTCCAAACATCTGATCAATAGACTCGTCTTCCTGCATTTTAAACAACTCATACTGGTGCACAAGAATACTAATCTTGGACTCTTTCACTTGGTTTGTGCCTTCATATGCGATGGATAGAGTGTCCCGCATCTCCTTTGCAATCTCACATCCATGAACCTTATCATATTCACTTCTGCTCAACGCACAACTCAGAAAGAATTTGGCCTTTGAATTTATTCAAAATCTGGCTTTGTGATTGGCTAACCATCTGTTGCGAGGAATGGCATTTCCTTCATCATCTACTGGTTTGTTCTCGATGATATCCCAAAGATCAATATGTGTGGATTCTCTGAAGAGCCTCATCCTGTCCTTCCAATAATGATAATCTTTATCATTGAACGAAGAGGTCTTGTGACGAAGGCACCTTCAACGATAAAAACATGTGATTCTGCCATGGATCTTTGTCCTCACTTGGTAAAGGTGGTTCTAGGAAACCGAGCTCTGATACCAATTGAAGTAAATCACAAGTTAGTATAGACTTTACTTTACAAGAAACTCGATACACAAAAAAGGGGGTTGAATTGGTGTATCCTTTTTGTGAATATAGAATCTTGCTAAGAACTTCTCTTTCTTGTTAAAATGATATCAGAATGTATATGAAAATTATCACGTAGTTAAATCGCAAATAACTTCTTTATAATTGTCTAACAACAAAATAAATTGAAGTAAATGATAAAGAATAGACACTGCGATTTTTATACTGGTTTACCCCAAACCGTGGGCTACATCCAGTCCTCATAGTTCGTCTGAGTGTTCCACTATACTTCAAATGATTATAAGTGTTCTTTCTTCCCTTCCAGAGCCTCTTTAGGTCTCTTACAAAGTATTCTTTCAGCTATCTTAGCCTCTCTAAGCTATCAGCCTTTTCTTTCTCTCACTAGAAAAAGATTGTGAGCTTTTGTTACAGAGATTAGCTCTCTTCGTATCTCACTAAAGAATTTCTCTTTTATCTAACTTTTTCTAAGATTGCTAAGATTGTCTCACTTTGTCTAAAATCCTCTAAGCTTGTAACATCTTTGACTACGACTAGTATTTATAGTCTTCGTCTCTAACTGCTTCTTGATTCTTGATAACCACTTCTTGATTCTTAATAACCGCTTCTTGATACCCGTCATTTAGTTGAGTTCTGTAACTAACTCTAACTAACTGTCTGACGTGTTAATGTCTCTTCATGGTATCGTCTATGTCTTTGCGTCTGTGTCTGCATCTATGCTTTGTTTGCGTCTGTATCTGCGTCTATGTTTGACTATGTGTCTGCATCTATGTTTTGTTTGCTTCTGTATCTGCGTCTATGTTTGACTCTACGTCTGCGTCTATGTTTTATTTGCGTCTGTATCTGCGTCTATGTTTGACTCTGCGTCTGCGTCTATATTTTGACTCCGCATCTGCGTCTGTGTTGTATTTGCCTCTGTGGTTTAACTTCGCATCTGCATTATGTACTTTGACTTCACATCTGCCTGTGTTGACTTCGCATCTGCGTCTGTGTTGACTTCGCATCTGTGTCTGTGTTGTATTTGCGTCTGTGGTTTTGAGTTCGCGACTGTATAGTCTTTGTGTCTATATTGACTTTCTGCGTCTGTACTGACTTTGCGTCTATGTTGACTTTCTGCGTCTGTGTTCTGTATTGTGCGTCTGCACACTTAACACACTTGTTAAAAACGTTCATTTGTTCTAACATTATTATTATTTGATTGTCATCAAAATTAATCATCGTAAAGGCTTTTTGACTTAACACAAATCACTGTCGTCCACGTGTCAGGACAGACGGCGGGTGGGTGCGACGCACAAGTTAGTAGTCGTGAACTGTGGGAGAACGGGCCACGTGAGCTGCGTGCAACCGTCACCCTGTGGAACCACATGGGTGGACGCGATTGGCGCGTCCGAACTGCCCTATAGGGGTTACTGCAGCATTGTCGGGCGCGTGCAATACAATCGCCCTTTGACGGGGAGGGCAATTTTCTGTGATCCTGCGATGGTGTTTTGCACTTTTTGGCCCATTTTTGACCCATTTTTCTTAGCTAGCCTTATGTATACCTCTTTTACGTAATCATATACGCAAAAAAACAAAAAATGAATCAAAAACTGATGAAACTCAAAAACCTTCATTTTCGGCAACCCGATCACGTAACCACTCTTATACCATGTGTTACATGTAGCATAGACCTTATTACGTATCTCGGATCATTTATGAAAGGGTTAAAATGAAGGAAATGCAGAATACCTGATTTCGGTTCCATTTTAACTTCCGAAGCGATTTTTGTGGCCAAAATGAGCTCCAATTTCTCGGGAGCTTCACGGCAAACATTCACCGACACGTGGTTAATGCCTTTTTACAATTGTCTCAATATGTAAGAGGCCTTAACGGGTCAGAGGATCCCTATGCTTACAAATGATATGAGCAACTATAGGAGATATTAACCTTTATATATAGCTTCTATATTGGACTTCCCCATCATAAGCCTGATATAGGTCCAGTCCACACTAATCAAGATCTATTTTTCTCTTAGACTTTACCTATTGATTTGGATCATTTATTGGGACACTTTATTACCCTTATCTAGATCCAATTACGCAACTTAACTGATAAGTTATTGAAAAGTTGAAAAATACAATTAATAGTTGTCCAACATAATGAGAAAGGATAAAATTGTCCAACATATAGGTCAGAATTCAGGAAGCAAAGCATTAAAAGTTTATAATTATAGAAGTCTAGAAAGAGAGCGAAATGACATAAAATTTCTACTTTTCCATATAAAAAGTAATCGACTACATTTTCATTAAACTTTGAATAATAATAAGAAATGATCTTTAGTATAAATATAGATAGAGTCCACTTGAAGCGATATCTATTAATATTCCTAAAAAGAATGGTCAATTAATATTTAGGGAATTTCCTCTTCCAGACCATTTACCAATTATGAAATTAGATGAGAGTGGAGTTTTGATAAAATACAATTGACTATCTCTTAAAGTCGTATGAAGTTAAAAATACTGAAAACCGACAAGATATATGTTTATAACCAGCAGTTATGAGGAGTTAATGGGGTCAGTAGAATCTGAGAAAGCTTATAGGGAAGCAGAGGAGGAATTGGAGAATTTGGTCAACATTTGCTCAGTTGGTAAAGAACCGAATGAGGGTAGTCAGGAATTGCAGCAAAAGGACAAAATGGAGTAGCCTAATGAGCAACCTCCTTGTGTTGTTGAGGATTTTGCTGATCTAGAATTAGAGCAAACTTTTCTGTTTCTCAGGAATTGCAAAATACTGAGTTAGAGAACTATACTATTGAGTGTATAAGGGTTTATGTTGCTGGTGTAGTTTCTGATACAACCCTCATTAAGGCTATTAAAGATAGTCGTAGTGTAAAGGATGAAAATACTTGTGATGTCATTGTGGATGTGCTTAATGGTGGTGTGGATGTTGTTAATGGTGGTGTAGTCAGCTTACGGGTTACTGCTGGAACAATAGTCTAGGTTATAGACAATGGTAAGCAATTAGTTAGTTTAAGGACAGAAAATGTTGTTGCTAATATTTTCCAACCCTAGGGAAATTGTTAAATGGATTGTGCTCAGATGAAAACTCCTTTAAAACATGTTAAGATAACTGAAATTGTTGCTGCTAAAGTATCTCTGGCTCAGCTTGCAAATGTAGAACAGACAACTATTGACAAATTCAACGAAGACAATATGGAGAGTCTAGACAGTGGAGTGAATGACTTCACCTACCAGTATTTGGAGCATTGTCAGATAGATTAGGCTAATATGTTGACTCTAGTAGCAATTGTTGGGAAAACTGAGAAAGTTGTTGACAAGAGCTATAAAGCTAGGTTGGAGTATCAACCAACATTGTTAAACTCTAGTGATGACTATATAGCTAGTCAGGAACAGGGGATATCATCTCTCAGAATGCTGAACAAGCAGAGGATTGTGATTTTCCATTAGCTACAGTCTAAGTCCCTAATATCCCAGGAGATTTTTATGTGTAGTCCAAAATTACAAAAAGGAAACCAGTAAGGAAGAGAAAGCAAAATCCCAAATACCAGGAGACTTTCTCGAAATAAGGCAGTCTTAGTGTGGACCATTAGGAGTTAAATGACCCTCATAAACATAAAATAGTGAATGAGCCTTTCCATGTAAATGAAACTTAAGTGGTGCCTTTAGTTGTTTCTTTTGGTTATCTATCTTACAAACAGTTATACTGACTTACCTAGGGAGTTTTTAGTCATGTTGTATTATGATGGTAGGCTTAATGCCTTGAACTCATTGTAATGTTGATATAGTTCTAACTATAATTAAAATTCTTTTTCATTTAAAAAATATTTAGGGTCTTAATGTTGTTGGCAATAGTTATTTGTATGAAAATAAGACAAAATCTATTAGAACTTTCTCATGCTTTATAGTTTGTTTTCTTAACCTCATTGTTCATATTACACCTAACTGAAAATTGACTTGTTTGCATCATTCAAAGAAGTTCAAACCATTAAATATGGTAATAAAAGAAGCATGTGAATGAATAGAAACAATAGCAAATACATAAATGCTTAATAAATTATTATATTTAAATAATTAAGCATTTAAAATATACTGCAAGTTTCCTCTGGGCAAACTCAACAATGTATTATCATAAGTTTAATGTCATAAAACTTTATTAGTTATTTAAACAAAAACTCGTCAAATACAATCAATATTGATATATAACTTGACAAGTAAATAAGGACTTTCCTCAATTATGCTTATACGTCATAGAGCATTAATTTACCTTTGGATAAATTATAAATTCTATCAACTAATAAATTCATTTTTTTCATATAGTTAATTCAATAATAGATATTAATATCTTTTGATAACTTGGATTCCTATTTCTCAATGATATCACAAGATCAAGACAATTGGTTGAATCTCATGAAACCATTTCATAGAAGTTTATTGATATCTTCTTTTTATAAAGAAAATCGGCATTGATTTTTGGATAATCTACGTTTCTTCTGTATCCATTGCAAAAGGATTTCCTTTTTATATGAAAAAGTTCCATATCAAGAATTAATTTTTTAGTCATCAAAGTTATCAAATTAATTAAATGAAAATTTATTATGCGAAAAGAGTCATTTAGTCATTAATTCAATAATAGAGAATAATATTTTATAAATAGATGACTATTTATACATGACAAATTTTCATTTAATTAATTTGGTCAATTTGATAATTAACAAATTATCCTTTTGTAATGCCACGTATAAATTAAACACAATATAAAATTTTAAATTTCAATAATAATATGTATAGCATGATTAAATAACAGTGACGGTGAAGTTTACATAAGTAATGCATGTCGTTAAGCGATTAGGATGTTTGACTTTCATTAAGGAGATGAGAGTTCAATTCTCAGCAAAGTCATTATGTTTATTTTTCTTTTTTAAAAATTCTACATGAATTAGTGTTTGGTGTATTTTGAAATTATCAAAGTTGACAACTTTTATTTCAAAGATAGTAGGCACCTCTCCCTTCTCTTTCAATGTTTAGTAACCAAACAAATCTTTAAATGTTTGTCAAAGATTTGTTATTTGACAAATGTTACATTCTTTTGACTATAAAAGGATAACTATTGTTTTCTTGACAGTAAGGAGGCAGATAGAGAGTGATAACAAGATGCAAAGAGAGTTGAGGTATTTTAAGAGAAGATATTCTTGTAAAATACTGTGAGTTTTGGGTTGTAAATGGGATTAACGGTTGAGAGAAAAATATTTAGTGTTTTGTAGTTTTTCTTATTTTTCTCTTAGTAAAATCTCTTTGATTGTCTTTGCCCGAGGATGTAGTCCATTTTAAAGGGGTGAACCATGTAAATTTCTTGTGCCTTATTTTTCTTAAATTTTCTCTACTTGTTGCTCCATTACTCCATTCAACTTTCTCAAACAAAATTATACGATCCTACACTCTTCATAACAAATTGGTATCAAAGCTTGGTGAGAAAGTTACGATGAATTTTTTTGGCACAATTCACTCAATTTTCAAGTGACGACAGTGAAAGTTGATGAATAGTAAAACAGTAACTAAGAAAGGTGACAACTGTTCAGGGATTTATTTTGAATTAAACACTGTAGCAGTCACTATAGCTGAACTATATCAACTGGTACTATTCACGTATTTGGTACTATTCATATATACTAAGACAACACTATTCGTACGTATGGATATGGTACTATTTATACATATAGGTACTATTAACGTGTAATGGTAGGAGCAAAGTTCTATTCGTGATTAGAAGTTTTGTTTAAAGATGGCGACAACAAGATTTGATTTTGAGAAGTTCAACCGCAACACTAGCTTTGCTTTGTGGAAAGTCAAGATGCCTGCAGTATTGACACAAAATGGTGTGCAGAAGGCACCAGGTGAGTTAATTGATGCCCAAAAGCTAAACATGGATGAAAAAGCCATGGTTGCCATTCACTTAAGCCTTTCAAATGAAGTCTTGCATGAAGTTATTCACGAGAAGACAACAGTTTCATTATGGCTCAAGTTGGAATCTTTATCTATGACAAACAGTCTCACTAGCAAGTTGGTTCCAAAACACTGCTTGCACATGCTTTGTATGGCAGAAGGTGGTTCACTCAAATCACATGTTGATGATTTTAGTTCAATTCTCATGGATCTCGAGAATATGGACATCAAGTATGATCAAGAAGACCAAGGTCTCATGTTGTTGCACTCCTTACTTCCATCTTATAAACATTTTCGAGAGATTATTATTTATTGTCGAGATTCTCTCACATTAGAGGAGGTCAAATCAGCCTTACTTTCAAAAGATATTATTGACAAGGAGTTCATCTTAAACCAGAGTAGTCCTACAAAAGGATTGATTGTTAGAGGAAGACCAACAAACAGAAACTCCAATAGCAACAGGCACAAGTCAAGATCAAAATCCAAAGTCAAAAATGGATTTTTTAGATATTGTAAAAAGAAAAGGCATGTTGTAGTTGACTATCAAGCTATACTGAGAAAATAAACAAAAACAAGCCAAAGCCAATGTTGTACAAAAGGAGGAACAAGCAGATGTTCTTTTGGTGAGTAAAGAAGGATCTAGAACACGAGATAAATAGATCCTTGACACTGGCTGCTCATTTCACATGTTTCCCAACAAAGACTAGTTCTCCACCTATGATCCAGTTGGTGATGGAGTTGTATTAATAGGCAACAATCAAGCTTGTAAAGTTGTTAGTGTAGGCACTATCAAATTAAAAATGTTTGATGGTGTAGTAAGAACGTTGACAGATGTTCGCCATGTCCCAGACTTAAAGAGAAATCTCATCTCTTTACCATTACATTGGTGGAGGTGGAGTTCTCAAAGTAGTCAGAGGTGCCTTGGTCGTGATGAAGGCTTTTCAAATTGGTAAACTGTACATGTTGAAAGGAACGTCTGTTATTAGAGTAGTTGATATGACCACATCAGCTCTATCAGAATCAGATGCCACTAGACTATGGCATATGAGGCTGGGACATATAAGGTCTAACACTACTAAGCAAAAGAGGTCTTCTTTGTAACTAAAAAGTGTCAAAATTAAAATTTTGTGAACATTGTGTATTCGATAAGTAAAAAGAGTCAGTTTTTCTATTGCGGTTCACAAGACAAAAGGCACTTTAGACTACATTCACTATGATCTTTAGGGGCCTGCACTCATCTCTTCAAAAGGTGGTGCCCAGTACATGCTAACCTTCATTGATGATTACTCTAGGAAGGTAAGGGCATATTTTTTTAAACACAAGAATGACGTGTTTATCATTTTCAAACAATGGAAGGAATTAGTTGAAAAAAAAATAGGCACAAAAATAAAGCGACTCAGGACAGATGATGGCTTAGAGTTCTGTGACAGTGAATTTAATGATTTTTGTAAGAATGAGGGAATAGTCCGCAATTTGACAATCAGAGGTACGCCACAACAAAACGGTGTGGAAGAAAGAATGAACAGAATAATTTTAGAGAAAGTTCATTGTATGTTGTCCAACTCTGACCTATAAAAGATTTATAGGCTGAAGCAGCATCAACAGTGTGTTACTAGATAAATTGCTCTCCATCGACAGCCATTGGTTATAAGACTCCAGAAGAGGTATGGTTTGTCAAACCTACTGACTGTTTAAATTTTAAAAAAAATTGGTGTCTAGCATATATACATGTTAATGATGGAAAGTTAGAACCCATATCTAAAAAGTACATATTTATTGGATGTCCTGCTGGCATCAAAGGATATAAATTATGGTGTCTTGATTTTAAAGAGCGTAAACTAACATTATTAGGGATGCCATTTTTGATGAATCAGCTCTGCTTCACGGAAAGGAGGAGACTCCTATTTCTTCTAATATAGGTGTGAAGAGTATGTCCAAGCTGGTGGATTTTGAGGTGGATAATCATCCTCCACAAAACATCTCTTCAGAGCAGATTCACAGCCCCACAATTATAGAAAAAGAAGCCATAATGGTGAAAGAGAAAGAAACTTCATCAGAAGAAAAGGAGGAGTATTCCATTGCGAAAAATAGACCCAGGAGAGAAATAAAACCACTAAAGAAATATGCTGATACAGATTTGGTGGCATATGCATTTGCAATGGCACAAGAAATAAAAAGTATTGGTGAGCTTTCCACTTATTCAAAGCTATTTTGTATGATAATTCTACCAAATGGGTAATTGCTAGACAAGAAGAGGTTGAGTCTCTCCATAAAAACAAGACATGGGAGTTAGTTAAACCGCCAAAGGACAAGAAAATTATTGGATGCAAATGGATCTTTAAGAGGAAGGAAGGAATTTTTGGCATTGAAAATGCCAAATACAAAGCACGATCGGTTGCAAAAGGCTATAATCAGGTTCAAGGAATTGACTTTAATAATGTTTTTTCACCAGTTGTTAAACATAACTCTATTCGTGTCTTACTTGCATTAGTAGCTTTGTATGAGTTGGAATTAGAGCAGTTGGATGTTAAGAATACATTTTTGCATAGTGAATTAAAGGAGAAAATATATATGCAAAAACCTGAAGGTTTTGAAGTTGAAGGAAAGAAAGACCATGTTTGTTTGTTGAAGAAGTCGTTGTATGGTTTAAAACAATCTCATAGGCAATGGTATAAATGGTTTGACTCATTCATGGTAAATCGCGACTATTTTAGAAATCAATATGATAGCTGTGTTTATTTCAAAAAACTTTGATGATGGCACATACATTTATCTATTGATTTATATTGATGATATGCTTACTGCTGTCAAGAACATTTCTAAGATTAATAGGTTGAAAGCTGAACTTAATAGTGAATTTGAGATGAAAGATTTGGGAGCAGTTAAGAAAATTCTGGGATGGAAATTTAAAGAGATAGACTTGCAGGAAAACTTTGCCTTACTAAAAAAAGTTTTATTGAGAAGATTTTGAAGCGTTTTAGTATGAAAGACACTAAACCTATAAGTACTCCTCTTGCTACTCATTTTAGGCTTTCAACTACTTTATTGCCACAAACAGAAGCAGAAATTAAGTCCATGACATAAGTTCCTTAAATTAATGGAGTAGGTAGTATGATGTATGCACTAGTTTGCACACATCCTGACATTTCACATGTTGTCAGTGTAGTAAGTAGATATATGTCTAATCCAGGGGAAGAACATTTGCATGCAGTAAAATAAATTTTAAGATATTTACGTGGTGCTACTAACTCTTATTTGGAGTTTGGCAGAGTAAGAATGGAGTAGTTGGTTTTGTAGACTCAGATTATGCAGGTAATTTGGATAAAAGGAGATCAATCACTGATTATATATTCACACTTGGAAGCATTTCCATCAGTTAGAAAGCTACCTTACAACCTACAGTTGCATTATCCACTACAGAAGTAGAATACATGGTTGCTACGGAGGCAATTAAGGAAGATAATTAGTTACGAGGCTTATTCAGTGAATTGAATTCGAATCAACAAGTGATCGTTGTTCATTGTGATAGCAAAGTGCTATCCATTTGACTAAAGATCAAATGTTTCATGAAAGAACAAAGCACATTGATGTCAAATACCACTTCGTCCGAGATATAATTTTATAAGGAAATGTTATTATGAAGAAGATTAATACTACAGATAGTCCGGTAGACATGTTGACAAAGCCTCTACCTATGAGCAAGTTCAAGCATTGCTTGGACTTGATCAGAATACACAAACCATGATAAATGCCCTAGATAGGCAATGGTGAAGATAATTGAAGGAATTTTTCACAGAGTCCCAATTTCAAAACAACGTAGAGATTTGTTAGGTGTGTTTTGAAATTGTCAAAGTTGATAACTTTTTATTTCAAAGATAGTAGGCACCTCCCCCTTCTTTTTCCAATGTTTGGTAAAGAATTGTTAGGTGTGTTTTAAAATTGTCAAATTTGACAACTTTTTATTTCAAAGATAGTAGGTACCAAACATTGGAAAAAGAAGGGGGAGGTGCCAAACAAACCAAACAAATCTTTGACAATCTTTGAACGTTTGTCAAAGATTTGTTTTTGACAAACGTTACATTCTTTTGCCTATAAAAGGATAGCCATTGTATTCTTTAAAAAATGGGCAAAGTGAATAACAAGGTGCAAAGAGAGTTAAGGTATTTTGAGAGAAGATATTCTGAGTGAAATAATGTGAGTTTTTGGGTGTAATTGATATAAAAGGTTGAGAGAAAAATATTGAGTGGTTTGTAATTTTTCTTATTTTTCTCTTAGTAAAATCTCTTTGATTGTCTTCACTCATGGATTTAACACATCTCAAAGGGGTGAATCACGTAAATTTCTTGTGCCTTATTTTTCCCACATTTTTCCCCTTATTACTCCATTCAACTTCTCAAACAAAATTCTACGATCCTACACTCTTCCCAACAACAAGAAATGCTTAAATTTTGCTAACATATAGATGAGGTTCCAAGATCATCTGCTAGGATCAAACTCAATGATGCCCATTTAATTATATCAGGATACAGTTCTTTCTTTAGCGATGCCGTAACTTTTTCTGTAGTTAGATTTGCTGTTAGAAAATAAGTGTCGATTAGAGCAACTGTATCGCCTATAGTTCTCCAGCCATTGTACAAGTATTCTTGGAGTGTTGGCTTATATCCACTTTGGTACCACTTATGCTCCACTAAATAACCTTACATAAATCTATCCACTGAAGAAGTAGAATGGGAAATGCAAATGCATTAGATAAATTCAATGTGTAAGAAGCTGAAACATGTAATTACTAGAGTATTAAATTCTATACACAAATTAAGATTTAGAGGTTAATGTTAAGTGTCGATTTCTTGAGGTAGTAAAGGGTGTCAATGTCATGATCCCTTAGAGCAATATAAGTAACTTCATTTACGAAGTTGACTAAGCCTAAAAAGGTCAGGTTCATATATATTCCAGAGGCTAATCCATCATGTTTGGATCCCACCTGAAATTAATATGTGTGTCAAAATGTACTTGTTATGTATATATAAATAATAGTGACTTAAGAGAGAAAAACAGAGATTAATAATAATTCGGGAGTAACTTTTGAAGGGTAGAGGTGAATAGCTCAATTTCTTCCAAGGTTCCTTACACATTGGAAATATCATCAATTGTTGTAATAAGTTGATTGATCTTTATGCACTTTGTTCTATAATTAAATATGTTGAGGCTCCGATGACCAGAGGAAGCACTCAGATATCCTATCTCTTTCGAATGGTAATTTTTGTGAGAAATGTTAACCCGTGTGTTGCCACCACCTGAAGTCAGTAAATACAAAAACTTCCCCATATTCTGGGTTTATTATGAGTTTATTATGCATTGTTGTTAGCAATAAAGTGAAATTTGAAGGAAAAAAAAGGAATAAGAACGTACAATCATTTGGAAAAAAATAAAAGGCAAAAATTTTCCCTTGACTTTTCACCCCAATACAATGTACAATCATTAGGACAAGCATGTATCTTTTCATATCCAAGACCCAAATATGTTATCAATTTCTTAGAATGATAGTACAAGGAAGGAAAATCAATTATTTGTGAAAATGCATCAAGTAAAAGATTAAGCAACATTGGGAAAGACTAATCTGGCCAATTAAACATGCATTTGCTGTGAAAAAGGTGTAGAAGAAATGACAATTTAAAGTGAGTGGTACATCCTTCATATAGCTCTTCACATGAAGCATCAAGTATCTTCTTAAACTTAGCCTCTTCCTCGCTAGTGAGTATGTTTAGCCTCTTCCTCGCTAGTGAATATGTTAGGTTCTTTATCATGGGGCTCATTGGCCAAACCGGGGTCATCCATCATGCCATCAGTGTTTGGTTGCTCATAGGTTTCAGAGATAGGTTCACCTTCATAAGGAATACTAAATCCAATAGAATCCCTCAATAACCCTATAACATCATCTTGGCTTATCAATCTGTGGTGATCAGGCATTATAACCGTACGACCCATTTGTTCAGCAAGAGTGTTTAGTCCATGGAATATCCAATCTTTATAGTCCTTGTAAAATCCTTTGATGGCGTGTCAAACCAACAAAAATAAATTCCTACTCTAGAACACTTAAACGAGTAAAGTGGTGAATAGGGTCG
>JANIIA010000009.1:9066803-9081176 GCA_027478495.1 Erythroxylum alaternifolium | reverse complement strand
TCCATATTTACTCTAATACCTTCTAACTCCTTAACCTAATTCTAACACTTCCATTTAATCCATGCAACCATATGTAATTAAAAATATTCATAAATAAACTCCATAAATTTCTAATTCAAAATTCTTGATTTTTACTCATGACCAAATGTCAGCAATTTCTCATTTAATAATTATAACTTCTAAGAAAAGTTCGGGGTCCAACAAATTGTGAGTTATCTAATGAATGATTTTTGAATTGGTTTGGACATGAATTTGATAAGGTATTGAAGTATGTATAAGGCAAAATTGAAGTGAAATTGATGGACTTTGGTAAAGGCGAATCGAATGGCAGTGAAGAAGTCAAGTTTTGGAAACAAATTGGAGGCTGTGGGTGAGTGGACCTTCCCAATCGTGGGATTTATAAGGCTTATTCCCACAGTCGTAGGCAGTACTTAGGAAGGAGACAATGTTGGCTTTAGACAATTGTCAGACTATATAAGGTTAAGGTACTTAATAATGGTTTAATTAGACTTAATTGAGATTGAAAATGAACCTAGATGATGTTAGATTAATTGAGAAAAAGTTAATTTAATTATGGTTTGTTAATTGAGTTAATAACTTAAAGAATATGCGAATATTTAATATTGTGTCTAACTAATAACTTAAAGAATGTGTGATTATTTAATATTGTGTCTAATGTTAAAATGTATGGTGTGTTCAAGAGGATTGTGCTCTTAAGAATACCAATGTGTTCCAAGAGTTTTCTGTGATGTGAATTGGAAATCGATGTTTATGAATTGGGAGTTTCTATAATGTTATATAACATGTAATGACTTAATGTTTCATTGATTTATTGATTCAAATGTTTATAAGGCATATTGAATTTGACCAAAAGGGAGTGAATATGTACAATTTGAGAAAAAATGAAACAAAGACATTTGTTATATACTACATTATTTGCTTGTTATTCTGAAATTTGAAATGGATTGCTTTAAAACTATTAATTCCTAGTCGTAGGTAAATAGGCATGCCTAGAAGGGCTGCGGCTGCTTGTGATATTGACACTTCGATCTCTACTGATATTGACACTTCTATGTCTCCTGTTACCTAGACATAAGTCTCTCATGTTCTGTGATACCAATCATGGTATCTCCTGTTTTGGTCTAATTACCTACTTCTATAAAAAGGATTAGAAGGCTAGTATGTTTTGTATTCTGATACATGTTCAGTTTTGTTATAAACAAGTTCTAATCTGATACAAGATAAGCTCTGATTTGGTACAAAACATATTCTGATCTGAGACAAGTCATACTTTGATCTAAAAGGATTATATCCTATTCAGATATTCAATTTTATTATTTGTACATTCTGTTTTGATATTTATGAGTTTTGTTCTGATGCAAGATTGTTCTATATTGATGAATCATTTTTTTTAGACACAATGTTTGGACTACTCTGTAATATGAATAATTAAAGATTATTGTGATATGATTTGAATCTGTATATATGAATGTTAGACGACTATTAGAAACAATTTCCATTATGCATTATGTTTAGCTATTCTCCCTAAGCTTCATGCTTAGCACGGTAGTTTTGCCCCCGTGTAGATTCTGATAAGAAGATCTAAGGACTGGGACAAAGAATACTATAGTGGCCAAGAAGAATGTGTCCTATTTTGGAAGTTATTTTGTTTGAGTTTTTGAGTTGTTTTGAGTTGTATTAAATGTAATGAGATATTTTTTATTTTGTTTAATGGTTTATAATAACTTTAATACATGATAGATTTGGAACTTATGGCATGTAATTGGAATAATACAATATGTTTGATATGTTCTGTTTATAAAATAACATCTAATGATAGGTAATGTATGTTTGCTTGAGTTTCTAGCTTTGGAATGTTTGGTATGTTTTAGTTCTGTTTTGTGTGACATTTGCATATCTTTCTAAGGGATATGTGGGTGTTATAGTCTTCGCTCGTGGAAATAGCCCATCTCAAAGGGGTGAACCACGCAAATTTCTTGTGCCTTATTTTTTCCACATTTTTCTCTACTCGTTGTTCCATTACTCAATTCAACTTTCTCAAACAAAATTTTATGATCCTACACTCTTCACAACATATATATACCTTAAATTAAATGTTATGTCCAAATTCCTAATATGTGTTTTATTGATCTTTCTTTGTTACTTTTTGTTGTTTGCTTTCTTTAGTTTAGTAATTAAATCCTCTTAAGTAAACTCTATGATTTTATTTAGATTTTTTATTCAAGTAAGATTAATAGAATTAGTGATTAATTTTCAATCACTCCGATTTTAATAAGCTTATCTACAATTGACTATATGCACTTGCAGATATAGAATTGATTGAAAGAGTTCTAAAATTTTAGATAATTTTAGAATGGAAATAAAATTTGAAATTTTCTTATTGTTCATAACCCCTTATATAGCTTTTCATATAAAACTTTTTCTGGACATTATGGCAATATAGGAAATTTTTTATCCGTATCGTTATAAGAATTATCTTTCCCTTGATTTTTTTTAATACAGATGTCATATTTAAGGCTTCAATGATAAAAATGAGAAAAAAAAAAGGGATGCTTAAATAGAAGCGATGATGCACATCCTTCTTAAAAAATTAAGGAGCCAATGTTATAAACTAAATTGATTTTCCTATTAAAAAATTCACCAGTTTATTTGAGTGTCCCTATAAAATCCAGCATTAATAAAATTGAATATTTAAAAATCGTTATCCCCTTTGTCTTTTGAGCGTTAAATTTATGGATATTATATTTCACCACCTAAATTTATAATGGATTCAAAATTTATAAATTAAGGATTCAAAATTAAGAAACATGAATTGAAGTGTGATGTAAGATCTCAAAAATTTACGTTTGTGATAAGTATAACTTAATAAATTTAATATTTTAGGATATTTTTAATAATTATTAATTAAGTTAGAAATTGATACTAAATGTTTACAAAGTGCACAATCGATTAAATCAATTTCTAAAAACACGAACAGTTGAACAAAATTTTGTTTTTACGTTATGAGAGATAGAGAGAAGTTACAAGGGAACATATTTCTAAGAGGAATTGTGACACTTCTTATAGATTTTCTTGACTCTTGGTAAGTTTGGTCGTATCACATAAGTACAATTATGAATAAATGTATAGAATAAAAGAGTTTAATTTCATATTTATTTTGTTTTGATTTTTACTTAATTAATATGTACTAATCAACTTTTTATGTTTTTCAAAAATTAAAATACATAACCGAAGTGCAAAGATTTGGTCAAATTCATAAAATTAGATAAAAGAAGATTTTTAAATACAAAAGAGAATCATTTTAATTAAATTATTTCTTTTATTTTTTATAAATTTAGCATATTGTAAACCTTAATCTGATGATAAAATTTGAGTAACTGAATTTTGTTACTGGGTGATGACCGCACAAACCCAATCAAATTGGATTGACCTCACAACGTGACATATAATTTTAATGATTTTCACGTATTAGGAGATTCATAAAACAAATCACTTTTCAGAATGTATGGGTTGTGCCGTTATGGGATGAACATATCAAGCAATTCTTAATGATTGCAAAAGAAAAACAACAATCTTAATAATCCAAGAAAAATAGACACAAATAAATAAATAATCCTATAAGTCCCACAGAAAACTCTATTCTATATCACAGTAAACCCTCTCGAAACCTTTGGAGGAAGAGAAGTTGATGATTACAGGGCACTCGATCTTGAGCGTACGATGTCTCAACTTCAATACTCCTATCTTGTACCGAACCCTGGCCTTAATTCGGACGTCTAATTCTGCTTGCCCCGACCTTTTTTCCAACCTTAGGTCTCTGGACAAAGAGCTTGACAACGCCACATCTCTGGACTCGAGCTTCGCATCTAGTCGAGTCATGTTCTTGCGTGGTTGATAAAATGGCTCGAGGGTATTGAACGCAACGGTTTGGCCATGCACACCCACTGACACTTCGATTGAATTATAGTATATGGAGATTTTGTGGTTGGGATTGTGTGCCATGATGACGAGACCAAACGTGGCATTAAGATGGTCAGTGTTAATGTTGAAGTCGTTGATTGAGCCATCGTCAATAGTGTAAAGAAGGCGTTTAGGCTTGATTACTAGCCAGGTAATGAGCACAGCTAAGCCCAGCAGGACTATCAGGGCTAGTATGGTTACAGCAATGAGTCGGAGAAGCGGCCGGCTGGTGCCACCCGTAGGCATTTTTGAAGGATGTGGTTTACGCTCACAAGTGTTGGACAGTGATTTATAGGAAACAAAAGGTAGGGAATAATTTGATTGAGAAGTGCAACAATTAATACAGCTTGTTGCTTGATAGCTCCTATGTACTTAGCTAAATTGTAAAGAATATGGCACCTCTGCTCCTTTTTCACTGTCATGGGAACACTTTTTCTCTTTAGAATTTCTTGTATGATACTCAAAACATCTAAGGGATTCATTGTTCTTTTCTTCAGAGTGAAAGCTGCAGGATTCATTCTACAATTTGTTATGGTTGATTAGGATATGATATAAATTGCCCAGATCCATGTCTACTTTATTATTCTATGGATATGCTCTTCGGAGTTTGGACTACAAATCAATATAAGAATATAAGTTTATCAGTTTGCTTGCTTGTTGGATAAGGTTTCCTTTACTTGGAATTCTAAAGCAGAGAAGAAAATCTCCAGGGCCGAGTAGGATGTTCAACTACTACTAATCGTTTCTTGCTTCAGTCCTAAGGTATCCCTACAGAACTTTCTCATTAACATTTCCTTCTGTACCTTTTTCCTTTTCCTGGTAAATTGCAAAGAGAAAACAGGAACATATTAGGCTATATTAGTTTTGCTTTTGTAGCATGCAAGCCCTCAGTCTCACTTTCCTCTTGAACTGAGTGTAACCAGTTTTGGCTGCAAGAGAGATGATTCCAGTTAACTGACAAATATTAAGGGTATGTGAAACAAAAAAATTTGAATTATGAGTTCTATTTCCTTCAGATTATCAAAACGTTGCACCATGCCAAAGCAAGCTATAGAAAAGTTGTTTAATTTACAAGTCAAAAAGACTGTGGAATTTGGGTATGATTCTGACATTAAAAAAGGGTTATGACAATTCTAAAGGTGAAATCAACATGCATAAATGTTCTCGCGCTAGCCATTAAAGTTGGCATTAGGCTACTTTTGAGCATTGGCAAGTATTTTGATTTTCTTCTTATTACTCGTCACGCGAGCATTCTCCATTCTTTGCATGGAACTTTCGAGGTGGTACACTAGTAATGATTCTTGCTCTTTCTATAAGTAATTCTGAAGTTAATAACAGTTAAATAGCAAATCGCCAAAAGACCTTCAAAAGAAAAGCAATTTATAGGCTGTACCTAATGTAAAAGAGCTTAAATTATATAGAAAAAATGAGTTGAAAATAAGGGATAAGTTTTAAATTATGTTATGATTCCTTATTAGATAAGAAGTACTAGTAAGTTAAATATATTATTCTATTTTAGATATGTTACCCTAATCATCTAGGACTTACAGAATTTTTATCAGAATAGGATTTAATTTGTTAGGAACCATTTCATAATATAATAAGAGTTCTAAACTCTTCTCGATAAATATGAGTCTATTCAACTCTTCAATGACAAGCGATCTAAAATTCTTTTACAAACTTGAGGTTTCAACTAAAAGGTGTGATGCTTTTTTTTAAGAGTGATTCTTAAACCCCAGGAATAATTCTTAGATTTCTACTCTTCATTCTTTGTGTTCCTCAATAAATTTAAGCTATATTAAACCTTAAAATTTTAATCACAAAATTTCAACAATCAGACTCTAAAAACATAACCATACCAAACTGAAATTTCAATATTTCTAGTTAAAATTCAGCCCTAAAATTTAATATTCCAACATCTCAATATCAATAATATTTCCTAATTTTGCAAGTTTAGCTATTAGTTAATATTTCTTCTATTTTTCCTACATCGATTTGGTATCAAAACTTTGGTTCACGATAGTAACACGTAGCAGAAGGGCATATAGAAAAAAATTCATTGACTTAGAGAGCAAAATGAAATACTTCTTAATATTGCAAAAAAAAATAGATATCAACGATCCTCATTCACAAAGTGTTCCAAAACCCAACTTACATATAACAACTCTTCTAAGAAAACATATTCAAGAAATTTTATATAGGCTAGACAACCTTGATATGCATTCCCTAAAAGTCAAAACTCCCATAAGAAAAAATTATGCCAACCAACAACCTATACTTGATGTTGAACATAGAGAAGGTGCTAATAAGCAAGAAGAAGGCATTGATATTGATCAACAGCATGCAACGCACTGGAAAATCTTTGTTGAAAAATCATGTATTGATTTTGATTACCAAATTTAGTATATCAATTCAAATCTTTGAGCTGAGATGTAGAACATGCTCAAAATCCAATGATATGGAGAGTTTGGCAATGGAAGATGATTAGGACATGGAGAGTTTAACAATATAAGATGATAAAAGCGTTAACAATGAAGAAAAATTAAACGAAGTGGATTCTTTAGTAAATTCTAAAGTTGAAATGATTGAAAAACATGTTCAAACACATAAACAATAAGCTAAAACATAGTGCAACAGGTTGAAAGACTAGGACAACAAGATAAAACTAACAGAATATGGAGTTGAAAATATTAATTAGCAATTACTTAGGGTTCCAAGGCTTGTTGGTTCAAAACTTGATGATATCATTGGTGTTATTAATGAAGATTGTATTGTAGTGACTGATGTAGGAGTAGACTTAGAATGAAGATGCACAATCAGTACAATATAGGAATAAAGAAGAAGTTTTGAGTTCACTTACAAAGTCAAAATTGAGTAATGATGGAAAGTTAATGCATCTGACTACAAGAATCAACAATACGTATATTCTTAATGCTTATGTTGTAAAAAACCCATATGGCTTGTTATGAAATCACTTGCAAATATATTAGTCAAGACTTATGATATTGTCTACACAACTAAACTTTGGTTCATGATGGTGACATGTAACAAAAGAGCATATGAAGGAATATTCAGCGACTAAGAGTGAGATGAAATACATCTAAAAGTTACAAAAATATTAGACCTTAATAACCTCGATCACAAGGCATTTCAAGAACTAGTTCAGAAAATAATATCAAACAACAAACTACACTTGATGGTGAGGCTGGAGAAAGTGAAATCCAAAATGAAGAGACTAAAACTAATCAACAATAAATGGGGTTAGGAAATTAATGTCTACCAAGAGATCCAAGACAAAGAAACCATTCAGTAGCACATACAGAATGCATGTGAGCCTTTAAAGGCCACGATAGAGTTGAAACATACAGCAGATTGAAACACACAACATACTCAATTAAATTACTAAGAAAGTTCATGTTAAAGACTCTGACTTTGCAGGAAGGATGGATTCATACATGTTCTTAGACTGGACATCAATAATAGAAGATTTCTTTAATCAGTAGAAGATTGAAA
Organism: Erythroxylum alaternifolium; assembly: GCA_027478495.1. Taxonomy (NCBI): domain Eukaryota; kingdom Viridiplantae; phylum Streptophyta; class Magnoliopsida; order Malpighiales; family Erythroxylaceae; genus Erythroxylum; species Erythroxylum alaternifolium. The sequence continues at coordinate 9,073,682 of JANIIA010000009.1, read as the reverse complement.
AGTTTGATTCACAAAGATGAAGACTGATTGGACACACTAAAATATAGTGGAGATCGATATAAGATAGACTTCGAGAAATAGACCAACCATCAATTGTTGATTGGGAAGAGATGAAGCTTGAGTTATTAAAAAATGCTTAACATTTAATTATTAGGAAGGTCTTCAAAATCAACTCAAAAGCCTTAGAAAAGGAATTATGTGTATAACTGAGTACATAGAAATATTTGATGAACTTTCTATCTGATGTGAAGGGATGGGGTTAGAACAACAACTTATATCTCACTACAAAAATGGCTGAAAAGCAGAAATTTTCAAGGAGTTAATAATGCAAAGGACATACATCTTGAAGATACAAATCACTTAGCTTTAAGAGTGAAACAATATTCAGGGCAACAAGTAACTACAAAGGTTTCAAAGTCAAGTCAATGAGTTTGGCATGAAGAAAACTACGACACATCAAAATGGAATCGTTAGCTAAAAAAATGAAATGAAAAAAAAGAAGCAACGAATAGGAACCTGTAAAACTTTATCCCATCATCTAATGCATCAATATTTGTATCACATAAAAAATACAAAACTTTTTAAGGAACTGAACCTAAAGGCAAAGCCATAGTTGAGACTGGGATTAAAGGAGACAACAAAAACAAGAAGTGCTTCTAATTCAATGAGAGGGGCTAATTTGCTTATATATATATATCCTAATAGAGGTTTGCATATGGTGGGAGAACAAGAAAGGAAGAAGCTAATGAGTATGTGTGAGCACGAAGCTAGAGAGGAGTTGGAAGGAGACTCTAGTCATGAACTAACTAGTCCTATAAATCTTAATGTAGTGAGGTGCATACTTACGACCCCTAAGGCAAAAGAACAAGAAGACTTTGTACTATTATTTTCTTTACTTAATTTAGATGCCAAAAAAAATTACGCAAAGCTTATCATTGATGTGGAAGTATTATGAATATAGTATCAGAAAACATGGTGAAAGAAGTTACTCATAGAGAAACATTTAAATCCCTATAAAGTTGCTTACATAGATGGTAGTACTATACTAGTTGCTCGAAGGTGTTTGGTGTCTTCTAATTAAGAATATGTGAGGAACCATATTTGGTGTGACGTCATTTCTAACTCTTAAGAAAGTATCTCACATTTTACTTAGTCAACTATAATTTTATGATCGAGTTGTGCAGCATTTTGGAAAAGCTAACACATATTAGTTTATATTTCATGAAAATAAGATAACTTTAAAGCTTATGAAGGTAGATAAGGTAGAAAAACAAAGACGACGTAACAAAACAACAACAAATGCTAAGAAGAAGCCTCTTAATATCCTTAAAAAGAGAGAATTTGAAGTTGTTAGCAAGAGGAAGGGAATTGTGTTTACAATATTAGTGAGGGAAGTAACAAAAACAACACTAGAAACACCCCTTACCTTACTAAAATAAATGGGTGAATTGCTAGCTAATTTTTTTAGACCTTACACCGAATGATTTACTAAGTGATTACCTCTTTTATAATATATTCAGCATGCTATTGATTTATTACCTGGATAACTATACCAAATCTTTCAGCATACCGCTTAAATCCTATTGAGAATGAAGAGCTAAAGAGATAAGTAGAGGAGTTACTAAAAAAAGGATTTATTTAAGAAAGTCTAATCTGTGTACAATTATTGTAGGGAAATCCTGGTGCTTGCATCATATACACGCGGTACGGAAAAACAAAAAAATTTGTTCCGACACTTTCCCGAATTTCAGGATCTATATGTCTATACAAGGAAATACCATTAAACCTAGCTAAAAATTCCTAATTCACATACATGTTCATAACATATATATATATATATAGGAATTTATGGCATTTACATAAATCAATCATTCATATAATAACCATGTACCTTGTGAGTAGTCTCCTTCGTTTTTTGATCTTCTACTCGTCCGGTTGTTGTAAACCACAATGACCAAAACAGACCGTTTCCAACGATATCCATGCAGAGATCGGAGAAACTAACCGAATCAAACTCTTTGATCCAGAAATGGCTAGAACAAAGACAATAGTGCTAGCTCTTTTCTTTGTTCTATGGAGAGCAAATCGTGTAGAGAGAATGGAAGAGGAAGAAGATGAGAAGATGAAGAGAGATGGATGAGAATCGTGAAAGATAGCTTACTAATCCATTTTCACAATTAATATCTTCTTACATATTTTTCATTTTTGTCTTTTATGTTTTTTTCTTTTATCAATTAAAGAAATAAATAAAACAGTTTAAAGAAAGCTCTCTTCTATATGCTGAGGTGGTCTGGTCACACTGGGATCGATCCTACCGAGCCCCAGGTGTGTAAAAACATCGAAGATCTATTTCAGCAATATCGATGTCGCGATCTCATCGGGACAAATCTTGATCTCATCGGGACATATCTCGATCTCATCAGGATCCATTTGGTTCTCTTACTCTCTATATAATGGATCTTTATCCAAAATCATTTTACTAATCCTCCGAGTCACTCTTATGCGTGTGACCCATTAGGTTTCCAGTTATATTGGCCACTTAGATTAACACTTACTCCAAGCAAGTCATGAGTGGCGTCTAGCAACACATTATGACCCCCAATTAACTGGAAAGTACATAGTTTAACAAACGAACCCATGCTCGTCACGAACCCTCTCACAGACAGTTACTGTGCAATTCGTCCTTTCACTATGCTATACCCCACTTGGTTATGAGTATGGGCAAAGTGTTAACTCTCACTAGACTGATTACGTCAAATCTAGGCCAAGTGATATCAGTTCTCGTCCTGGGACTCATTACTCTATATGTCAATGAAGACATTCTTTATATGACACATGTACTTCGGCCAGAGGTTTCTAAGTAATGACTCTGACAAGAGGCCATGGGTATCATCTTCTGCTATCACAGAAGTGGTGAATCCTCTATTGGCTAATCAATTACCTTCGAATACCTCAAACTGTACCCAATCATCACCCTATGAGTGACCTCTGCAAGGCAACAAGGAATATATTAGGTCTAATACTCCAGTCCCTCGTTCACCCTTTCCCTTAAAGGGTAATTTAGTCATCTTGCCTAATAAACAAGATTCATACGTCATATGATTCATAATTAAATAACCCTAAACTACTACTTTTGTGGAGCTTAGCTATATGTCTCTCATTTATATGGCTAAGAAGACAATTCCATAAGTAAGTTGATTTTAAATTATCTCGTTTATGTTTTTTCATGTCATTGACATTCATAATTGGATGTGACATATCTAATATGTAAATTCTATTGTATAATGTACTAGTACCATAAAGCATTCCATTCAAACTAATAGAATAACTATTGCAATTGAAATTTAAATGGAAACCAGCTTTATTTAAACAAGAAACAAACAATATGTTCTTTGTCAAAACAGGTACAAAATAACAACTATCCAGTTTAATTACAAGCCCACTGAGGAGTAACAAAAAATAAGTGCCTACAGCTAATGTAGCAACTCTTACTCCATTGCCCACGCGCAGGTCCAGTTCTCCCTTCATGAGTTATCTACTGTCCCTGAGGCCTTGCATATCATTACATATGTGTGAGCCACAACCAGTATCTAATACCCATATGTTATGATTAAAAACAATATTAACCTCAATGAAAAACATACTTGAAGGAGTCGGGGCATCTGATGCCTGCTTCTTCTTCAAGGACTCCAGATAGACTTTACAGTTTCACTTCCAGTGGCCATTCTTGCTACAATAAAAGCAAGTTCCTTTCGACGCAGTCTCTTTAGGTTTCTTTTTGGCTGTACTTCCTTTTGGTTTCTTAGAACTTTTCTTCTTTAGGTTCTTTTTTCTTGAACCAAAAGAGGAAGAGTCCACCACTAGCACTGGCTTGCTATCCTTCTTGATAACTTGCTCTGATGTCTTGAGCAAATTAATCAACTCAGGGATTGTCGTGGAGATTTGGTATAGTTCAACATAAATTATGAATAACTATCAGACAATCTAACCATAATTAAGCCAATACTTAATTCATAGTCCATAACAAAACCCAAGGTGGCCAACCTCTTAATATAACTATTCATCTTCAGTGCATACTGCACTGCAGATGTCCCCGAAGTCATCTTAGTTATAAAGAGTGGTCTTAAGTCTAGAACCTTTCAGACTGAGCTTGCTCATCAAAAAGCTCTCTAATATGAAAAACTATAGTATTAGCATCTATAAACTCATGTTGCTTCTGCAACTCGGGTGACATAGAGGCTAGCATAATGTAGGTAGCCATGTCACTATCTTTGAGATGCTTACGATATGCTTTCTGATCCTCATCAGAAGCATCAGTAGCAGGAGGATTAGGAAGTGGAATGTCTAGGACATAGCCGATCTCCTCAGATCTGAGAACAATTCTCAGATTTCTTAGCCAATCAAGAAAATTAGTTCTACTTAATTTATTAGAATCCATTAGTGAGTGCAGATTCACACTGGAAGACATCTTTAATCAAACTAAATGTGAAGAGAGAAAGAATGTTAAAATATAGACACATGTATGATTATAAAGAATTGTATGACATGTGAATGACTCCTACTAGTTTCAAATAATCTATAGCCCTCACTAAGAATCCAAAAAAAAATTATGACAAAGTGTCTTAGTGGGTCAATATTTGACATTACTAAGAATGACTTGGGGTTTACCCAATAAGCCACCTTAGGCCAATCAGTAGATATCGATCATATCAATTGCATCATAGCTACAACTATCATCTAATGCTATTAACTCGTGATGTATGCACACACATTGGGTTATTAACTCTTGATGCACGTACTTTTGATGCACGCTACCTAATTGCACTTTGTCTACGTTGACCTTAAGTTTACTCAACAAATCAACGCTTTTACTGAAAACCATCCCATTAATCCGAAAATCTTATTTTCATGATTTGAACATATTCGTATAGAGCGGGCTTAGGTTTACCTAAAAACCCTAACTCTAAAAGAATTTTTGTCTCCCCATATTAATGGAAGGCATTAGTTTTCATATTATATGTGAGAGATTTCATATTCTGGTCTCATCTAAGTCGTAGCATTATAGTCACAAGGACTATATGGTATGATTTAGGACGTTTCATCAATCACATTGAATCTATATCCATAACCATCCATCATCACACCTAACCAACCCTAGCATGCATTCTTTAATGCAACCATTTCACAAGGTTTTCTTGTATAGGTTGTGACGTATTATGTATCTAAAGATTTAATAGTCGATTCAATTCTTGAACAAAACTGCTTGCTAATGGTAGAATCGACTAATTTCTCAATCCGTATGTTTTCAATTCCAATTCAAAATACCAATATACCAAGTGTAATACACTTTACTCTAATGTACCAATTAAACACTTTAATTGTATCATGCTTGCCATATCTAGTCATACTAGACACAAAATACTCGAAATATATTAACACAATATTAATCTCTTAAAATTTTCAAATAATTTGAGAACATCAAACTATCACTGTAAGTATCTCTAGGTAATCTCCACTTCATAAAGACTACTTCAGCAATTGTCACATAAGTTGTGACGGCCAAAACAATCAAGAGAACCGAATATACCAACGAGACGCTAATATGACATATTTGACATCCGAAAAATTTTGGAAACCTAATTTCAAGAAAATCAGTTTGGCATGCATGCAACATCAATGTAACATATTTTTGATCACATAAAAAATGATACGAGGCATTGAAACCAAAAAACACACAATCACCACTTCAAACAAACTAGGTCCAACAGTTTTCTCAAAACTATCCAGTTCTATCTTTTGCTTGAAAAAATCATTGAAACAATTTCAATAAATGCTAATAAAATTGTAGAGGCTATAAAATGTTACCAACATGTTCTATGAATTTTTTTCAGAATTTATTTCCAAGAAAAACTCAACCAACCTCAGCAACCAAGCCAATCCAAAATCTGTGTTCCTTAGCACAGACATTCCCAACAGCACCCAATAAATCTTCAAATAAATATTCAATCACCTCGAAAACATTTTTCCATCTCCATAGACATTTATAAACATCTTAAAAAGAGGGTGGTGAAATAAAATCCCAAAAATAATTTTTCTAGAATTTATTCTCGAAGTTACAAGCATGAATGTTCATGTAATGTGCATAATCACAACAACCAAAATAGTATGAAATTAATTAGAAAAAACATATCAAATCAAATTGATAAAATTTTTTCTTTTCATAGATATATTCAACAACATCTCATGAGCAAATCTAGGCAAGAAAATTTTAAAAACAATATCTCTATACTGATTTCAAATTCCACACAATCAGAATGCACAACTATCACAACCGATCGGCATCATCACACATGTTATGGTTTCTCCTTTATAGGGAGCATAACCTGGCTCTGATACTACTGTAGAAAACTCCCGGTGCGTGCATCGTATACACGTGGTGCGGAAAAAAAAATTTCAGGACTTTCCCGAATTCTAGGATCTATATGCCTATACGACGAAATGCTATTAAACCTAGCTGAAAATTCTCAATTCACATATATGTTCATAACACTCACATATATATATAGGTCTTCATGGCATTTACACAAATCAATCATTCATATAATAACCATGTGCTTTGTGTATAGTCTCCTTCATTCTTCGATCTTCTATTCATCAGGTTGTCACAAATCACAACGACCAAAATAGACTGTCTCCAACATTAACCAGATTGGAGAAACTAACCGAATTAAACTCTTTGATTCGATAATAGCTAGAACAAAGACAAGAGTGCTAGCTCTCTTCTTTATTCTATAGAGAGCAAGTTCGTGGAAGCAAAAAGAGAGCAAGAAGATGAGAAAGATGAGAGAGTTAGGTGAGAAATCGTGAAGAAGAAGATTG
>JANIIA010000009.1:9045780-9059492 GCA_027478495.1 Erythroxylum alaternifolium | reverse complement strand
CAAACACATCAAATACTTCTTGAAACATAAAATTAAGGTCAAATTCTTACTCTAAACCATACAAACACTTAGAACACCGCACAATAAGATCATCAGGAAGATAAGTGATCATGGTTATGTTTTGAAATTATTAAGTGACATGGGAAGTAGTCTTATCTTTAATATTGCAAACTTAAATATTTATCATGGATATGAAGATACATAATCTCATAATGCAGCTATAAGAATTCAAACCATTCCCCATCTTAAAGAGGAGATAAAGGATATTCTTGATGAACAAATTATGGCCACAAAAGATGGAGGATATTGATAATTTTTTATCAAGTGGAAAGAATGATTTCTGATAGTACTTGGATTTTAGAGTCTGAATTTTAGAAGTTGAATCCAAACTTTTATGATCAATATTTATCACGTTCTATATTGAGGATGCCTTTACACAAGCTGTTGAGAATTGATGCAAAACAATTTAAAGTTTATAAAAGAAATAAAAGAGGAAAGATTGAGGATTAGGAATTGAGTTGACATCAAAGGTAAGTGCTAAAATTTAGATTGTGTTAGGATTCCTTATTGGATAGGAAATAGTAGTAAGTTAAATATGTTATCTTATTTTACATATGTTATCCTAGTTTTTTAGGTCTTAATAACTAGAATAAGGGTTCTAAAAACGTCTCTATAAATATGTGTATATTTATCCCTTTAATGATAAGCGATCTAAAATTTTCTACAAATTTCAGTTTTCAAGTAAAATGTGTGATGCTTTCTTCTAAGAGTGATGCTTAGACCCTAAGAGTGATTCCAAGATTTCTACCCCTCATTCTTTATGATCCTCAATAAATTTTAGTCATATTAATCCTAAATTCTAGGCCTGAATTTCCAGTAATCACACTCTGAAGACCTATCTATATCCAACTGAGATTTCAATATTCCTAACTGAAATCTAACCCTAAAATTTAATCTTCCAACTGTCTAATAACAATCATATTTCCTAATGTTATGAGTTTAGCTACTAGTTAATATTTCTTTTATTCGTCCTATAAGTTGACATCAAAGATAAGGGCTGAAATTTAGACTATATTAGGATTTTTTATTAGATAAGAAGTAGTAGTAATTTAAATATGTTATTATATTTTAGATATATTACCTATTTGTTTAGAACTTATGGAATTTTTATTAGAATATGATTTAATTTGTTAGGATCATACTAGAATAAAGTTCTAAAAACTTATCTGTGAATATATGCATATCCTACCCTTCATTGACAAACAATTTGAATTTCTTTTTTACAAACTTGAGTTTTTAACTAAAAGGTGTGATGATTTCTTCTAAGCGTGATTCTTAGACCCTAAGAGTGATTCCTAGATTTCTACCTTCATTTTTGTGTTCCTTAATAAATTCCAGTCATATTAAACCCTGAAAATTCTAAGCCTAAACTTTCAGCATTCAAACTCTAAAAACTCCATTATACAAAACTGAAATTTTAGTATTCCTAGCTAAAATCTAGACTTAAATTTTGATATTTTAGTAACCTAATCTCAGTCATATATCCTAATTTTGTGAGCTTAGCTACTAGTTAACATTTCTTCTATTTTTCCTGCTCGGTACCTTTTATGGTTAATTTAGATCCTCCTAATGGTTGTGTATCAGACTTTGTTTTAAGCATGTAAACATTTTTGTTCATTATTTGGCCGTGAAGGAAGAGGAAACCACTCATCCTTTTGATCTCAAACTACAAATACTGCAAGTGAAACTCAAAACCAATTTAAACATATGGCTTTTGATTGGTAAGAATAGATACATGAAATATGTTAAAAGTAGGTACATAATGTATGTATGTACAAGTCTGAAAGTGCTCAAATAATAACAAATTCCTACTAAGGTAGTTACCTTCACATTAGAGGTTTACACTTTACATTCAATCGCTTAATTGTAGTTTTAGTGGTTTTAATTATTTAAAGATATTTTTATATTATACAAATACAGATGTATATAATAAAGTCCATAAGATAAATGTATATTGCAAAAAATAGTATGATGAATCCATATTTATGATATTCATATTGAATTTATATGTTATTCTTAAATTATTCTTAATCATTATTATATTAAGATTTGAAATTAATATAATGTAAAAAATCTAAAACACATTATACTTCTTCCTTATGAAATAAATATTCAATCTCATAAATTAAAGTATGAAGATATTTAAACAAATGTATGAGTGCTTATCAGAAAACAAATTCCCTGAACTAATCTCAAACAAAATTTTCATTTATAACATCATTTATGTATCTATGAAAATTCTTATTATAATGATTATATAAATAACATTTTGATTTAAGATCTCCAAAGTATCGCATATGTGGATTGTTATATTTTGATACTACTTATGATCTAGCTTATAATGATAGTTCAATCGATAGTCATTAGATATAACATGAACTATATGGAAGTAGTTAAATGATCAATATAGAATTCACCCTAAAATGATTGGAAAGAATGTTCCAATATTGTTCTTGATTAATATTGATTTAGAAAATCTTTAACCAAAGTAGAATGACACTTTAAAAATAATTTTCAAATATCAACAATATAATTAATTACTAATAGTGGATAACTAATATGATTTGACTCAAATAGAATAAATATTAATTTAATATTGATAAAAGGATTAAATTATATAAAAAATTATGTATAAAAAGTTTATTCCATGCTTTTTTAATAATAATAACAACGTCTCAACAGAAATTCCACTAAGATGCATGAGAGGTCCAAAAGTACACAGTCTTACCCTTAACTAATGGAAAGGTTCAAAACTACTTTAACATTCCTAATATTTGTTAGAATTTAGGACATGGGAAGGGAAGAGAGGGATCTGCACAAAAAGAGCTTTATTGCTTTAGCTTACAATATGCTTACAATATTTCTCTTCTTACTTTAGTGATTTACATTACAGGCCTATTTATAACTATAAGAAGTCAGCGGAGACTTCTAAAATATTTTAGATATTTTACCTAGTATTTATATTACTTCCTAGGTTTTATCAATTTGGACTTGGAATTCATATATGATATTTCTTCATAATTAATTGCCACACTTTCCTAGGCTTTCTAGCTTAATTTCCTTCACAATTTCCTAGACTTTCCATATTAATTTTCAACATTCCCCTTTAATTTATAATGTCTAGCACTCCGAGCATGTCTTTTAATTTAATGAACTTTTATGCTGAGATTGGCTTGGTGAAGATATCTGCTAAGTGGTCATCAATCTTGCAAAATTCCATCTAGATCTCTCCTTGATCTATGAGCTCTCTAATAAAATGGGTGTCTTATCTCAATATGCTTTGTTCGCTCATGAAATACTAGGTTATTTGTCATTGCAATGGTTGACATATTGTCACTAGAGATGGCAACTAGGACCGGACTCAACCCAGCCTGCTCCAGTTTAGCCCAAAGTCAACTGCCTATGCCTGAGGCTCAACCTTTATAAGCAAAACAATGTTGTTTTTTTTAAAAGACGTTTTTTTTGCTTTTTTAATTTTAAAAAATTTTTAAGTCGGGATGCCTCTAGCTCAGTTGGTCTAATTGTCATAATGAATCACTATTGGATCCTCCATGTCTTATTCTAGATCTTCCAAAACTCTTTTGAGTCATACAGCTTCACATGTAGCACTTGTTGCAGCCATGCATTCTACTTCAGTAGAAGATGATGCAACAATCTTTTGATTATGTGATGCCCATGATATTGCTTTAGTGCTAAGCAAGAATACGTACTTACTTGTGCCTTTTTTATTATCTATGCTTCCAACCCAATCATTTTCTGTATATCCTATCAAATTATTATTTCTTTTGTCTCATACATGATACTAAATTTCTTTATACCTTTTACATATCTTAGTGTCCTCTTCGCTTCCATAAATTTTTCTTTTCTAGGATCACCTATAAATCTAGACATAATGCCAACAACATGCATAATATCTAGTCTTGTATTTGTCAAGTACATTAATGAAGCAACTAGGCTTCTGTATATTATTACATTAACTTTCTCTTATCTATTGTTATTAAATAACTTTTTATTCATTGTCACAGGTGTGGCATGTGGTTGAACGTCTCTTATACTAAATTCATTTAATTGATCATCTGCAAACTTTTCTTATGACATAAAGATCTAGCCAAGCTCCTGTCTCATATACCAAGGAAGTGTCTCATGAGTGCAAGATTGGTCATTTCATACTCTTACATTATAGACCTCTTGAACTCTTCTATCATCTTTGTGTTGTAGCTAGTGTAAATCAAGTCATCCACATATAGGCACATTATTAGGAAATCATTACCTCATATTTTCATATATAGTGATGGCTCATTTGGACTTTTTGTGAAGCCATGCTCTACGATGTATTTGTCAATCTTACTATTCCCTGCTCAGGAAGTCTGTCTAAGTCCATATAATGCCTTTTTTAACCAATAAACTGTCTTCTTTTCCTTGACTTTTGTACACTTTTGGTTGCTGCACGTAGACAGCCTGTCTAAGTCCATATAATGCCTTTTTCAACCAATAAACTTTGTCTTCTTTTCCTTGAATTTTGTACACTTTTGGTTGCTCCACGTAGACTTCTTCTTCAATTTCTATATTCAGGAATGTTGATTTCATATCCAATTGATATACTTGAAGCTTTAGTTATGTAACTAAAGCTAACACTGCTCTTATTATTTTCATGAGAACAATTGGAGTGAATGCCCTATTAAAGTCGATACCTAGTTATTATGAGTAGCCTTTGGTAATAAGTTGAGCTTTACGTTTTTAAATGGATCCATCCTCATTGTATTTGATTTTGTAGATCTATTTTAGCCCAATGACTTCTTTCTCTTTTGGCTTTTGAGTGAGTTTCCACATACCATTTTTTGTAATCATTTTGATTTCCTCATCCATAACTTTTCTACGAACTTCTTCTTTAGCAGCTTCTTCATATTTTTGAAGTTTTCCAATAAGAATGCAACATTTGCATATCCTGGATTTGGCTTTCATTGCCTCGTTGATCTTTGAGGTTAAAGCACTTCTTCCTTTTCTTGATTTTCTTTTTCGTAATGTTGTTGATCATATTCTGTTGATGATGGTGATGGTGATGGTTTCCTTAGGCTTAAATAACTTGCTTCGTACTGCTCCAGACTTCTACATAAAGCTTGACTCCTTTTTTGCCTTCATTGTTCCATTATTAGCTTGCTCTTTCGTCAAAGAAGATGTCTCTTGAAATCATTAGTTATTTTATCTCTCTCTTATATGTTTAGTAGCATTCTGAATGCTTGTTGCAGCCAATAAAGGTATACTTTTCTCCCTTTTCATCTATCTTTTCTCGATTCTCATTTGGAATGAGTTAGTATGCTATATCCAAAGATTTTAAGATAGTCAACAATTGGCTTTCTTTCGAGCCGCGCTTCATAGGTAGGACTGTCTAAATGGGAGAATGATTTAGAATGTATATTGCAGTATTAACTCCTTCTACCCATAAATTCTTTAGGAAATTGTTACCTTGTAGCATTGATCAAGCCATTTTAGCAATGTTTTTATTCTTCTTTTCGACGACAATATTTTCTTGCAGTTGAACAAGTTGCTCCTTTCGATGCCTTGTTCCTTGCAAAAAATTATGAACTTATAATCATTAAATTCTCCCCTACAATTAGTTTCCAAGATTTTGAGAAAATGCCCATACTATTTCTCTTCTAGGGCATTGAACTCCTTAAAGCAAGACGATGCATCATATTTTTATTGGATGTAATACACCCACATCATTTGTGTGTAATCATCGATGAAGAGAAGAAAATATCTTACCTCTTTAATAGACTTCAAATGTCAATATGCACCAACTGGAGAGTAGTCTTAGCTCTTTAAGATGTTTTTGGAAATGGCATCCTATACATTTTACTATAAATGTTCCCTTCACATACTTTGTTTTCAAAAGAAATAGAAGGAAGCCCAAGCACCATGTTCTTTTACTTTAGAAGTTTGAGGCCATTAAAATTAATATGGTCATACCTCAAGTGCCACAATTTTGATTCATGCGTATTTTCACTTCTCAATGTAGATTTCTGACCAAATAACATCTCTAGAGTAAAAAACTTATTGGGAACCATTTTAATAGAAAATATAACTTAGCTTTTTGTTGTTAATAATAATGTATTTATTACCATCAAAGATGACTTTATAATTTTTGCAAATCAATTGGCCTACGTTTAATAGATTTTGAGCAAGGCCTAGCACATAGAAAACATCATGAATGTATTTTTAGTTACCATCTTGGGATCTAATAGCAACAATGTTTTTTCCTTCAACGGTCTGTAACTACTCCTCCTTTTTGAAAATTTTTATTGTGACTATTCTTCTTATATCCATCATTTTTGGAGATATTTATTTTATTTGAAATTTTTGCTCTAGTGGTTACTCTAATCTTTTTAGTCTAGCTTCATGAGCTTCTAGAGAGCTTATTAATTCCATTAGAGTGAGTATTGATTAATCTTTTGATTCTTCTATGACAGCCAAAATATGATCATATTTTGCAAGAAGACTTCTTAATATTTTTTTATTATTTTCTTTTCTTTTACTATGTCCCCATACTTCTAATTTAATTGAAGACATTAGAATTTATCTTCTCTTAATTGTGACGAAATCTTTCTATAAAGATTGGAGTTTGATGGATATTACTTTGTCTATGCCTTTGAACTCAATTATGAATGTCTCCTATGACTCTTTTGATTTGCTTGATTATATAAACTCTTTGTTGGATGAATAGTAAGGACTTGGCATCACTTTACTTATTTTTCTTATAACCCTTTTATTGTAATTTTGTCCATGTAGCTAATTCTTCTTGGCTTGTTGGGACTTCATAATCATTCTCTATAACATCCCACAAGTCTTATGAGATGAATAGAATCTTTATTTTGATGCTCAAATAATTATATGCTTCTCCATTGAAGATGAGAATTAACGTTTGGGTATAATTGAAGGTTGGTAAATTAGGTGAAGCAAGAAAGACCATTAAAAAGGATCGACATTGCTTTGATACAACTGTTAGATTTTGGAATGTGAGAGGGGAAGAGAGGGATTTGTATAAAAAGAGCTTTATTGCTTTGACTTATAATAAGCTTACAATATGAGTTACATTTCAATTTATATTTTTCATTTGGACTTAGAATTCATATAAGATATTTCTTCATAATTAATTGCACATACTTTCTTAGGCTTTCTATATCAATTTTGTACACATTTTTTTAGACTTTCTAAATTAATTTTCGTAACAATTTATAAACTTTCTACATTATTTTTTAACAATATTGAGGTAGTCATGACATGTTGCTAAACATTAATCTTGATCTATGAATACATATTTTTAACTAGAGAATTAAAGATAAATTAATAAAATTTAATTTATATAAGTTTAAATATGATTTAGATTATAATTTATATCTATTGTCAAGATTGTTAATAAACTAATGAGTTATATACAAAGAACAGTTGAACAAAGAAAAATAATTTGTCAAATTAAACTTGACTATTAAGTTTGAGAAACTTTAAAACTAAACATGAAATATTTAATAAATAAATAACAATATAAGCTATTGTATCTTATTTGGAACTAATTGGTATTTAATTGTAATTATAATTATAGATTTTTATTTCAATTAAATTAGCAAAAAGTTCAAATAATATTATTAATAGACATGGCTCTAAAGTAGTGATGACAATTTTGCCCAACTTGACCCGAATCAATGAGTTTGACCTGAGTTATCCAAGTTTCGAGCCGAACTTGAGTTCTTTTTAAATTTATGGGCTAAAATATTAAGTAAATGATGCTCATTTTAAAACTATTTTGTATTCAATTTAAATAAAAATTTACGCTTACTATATTTATGGATTAATTATGTTATAGAATTTGAACTGATTTCAGCTTTTAAAAAATCATATAAAAAGATTTTGTATTTATTTCTCTTGCACTTGAGATTGAATCCCACCTTAAATTTCCAATACATGTCTCATATCAAAATCTTAAATTTAGAATACTTTGCTAAAAAAATACAATACTCCATCTCGTAATGAACCTCTCTTTCTTTTTATAATAAAAATAATTTAATTCACAAAACAAAATAAAATATGGTTTCGATCTTCTTTTTTATCTACAGGAAAATTACAGATATGGCCTACCCCAAAGATTTTTTGTTTTTGTTTTGTTATTAAATGGCTGAGAATTTGAGCCATTCAATTTTATGATATACGTTATATTAAATTAATGAAAATCATGTTTAATTTTTCAAAAACATGTAGAATTCGGTGGTTATACTTTAAAGTTGTTCTCCCGATGTTATAATATACGTGTTTGTATGCAGCGAAGTTATGGCCTATGGGATGAGCAGAAATTAATAAATAAATGAAAACGTTTGTAATGTTATCGTAAGGTACAAAAAATAAGAAAAAAGACATAGAATGAAAGGAAGTAGTGGTGACCACACGTGGACAAAGCAATGGTGGAGGTGCTCGCCGCATATCCCATGGAAGATGCGGCCATTGCTAGGCCATGGTATAAGGAACCCACTTCCCATTTCACTTTTCTCACCCTTTTTAAGGCACACATATGACCATGTCAATTCACATCACCTCAAGGCCTTGATTTCTCTTGTTGTATGAACTAGCTAGGCTACAGTTCATCATCGTCTCTTAGCATATTGGTAGCCGCCGCTGCCGCCACCATGCCAATGCCTTACCTTTGGTGAGGAATTGGTCATGGGTTAGGGTGGTGGCAGTGACAGGTGGCTGAACAAAACTTTGATGCTGGGCAACCTCAATCCTTTGGCATTTTCACTTCATTTCAGCTGGAGATTGAGTCTTTCTTTGCTTCATGTGATGATTATTTGGAGACCTAAAACTCCAGAAGTTGTCTTGGTATGTGCGGAAATAACATATTATCGTTTTTTGTTTTTGGGTTTAATTCCTAGCATATCCACGAGCTCGTAATGGTCTAAGTAAACTTCTGATGAAAACCATTGTACTGTGGGAATTCTTTCCAGCGCGATCATTGTTATGACCAGTTTGGGCTCTTACTTCACAAATATCGAAGTATTTTCTACCCTATCAAATGTCTACTTATTTATAGTTTTTTCAATTGCAAACTAAATTGGACAACCTAATAAGCACCGACTGGGACCTCGATATTTTTAGGATATTCGTCGACTGCTATTCAGCTAACCACTATGCTCCAAGATTGTAAATAATCTCTGATTTCTTTTATATATCCATTAATATTGAAGAGCTATCAAGGACAAAGGTCAGTTGAATTAAGGCATCATATATATACATATATATAGTTGACATGCTTTCATAATTATTCATGTGCACGGAAAAAGTATACAAATTAGAGAGATGGTGTGGCGGCATTTCCGAAAGGCCTCCTTCGCCGTAAACGTTTCTCCTATGAGTGGAAGTTGACCAGTTCTAGCTTATGGTGCCTATTACATCCTAAAAAACCTTTTATATTTTTTTCGATTAAATATCAAAAACTTTGGTTTTCACAATTATACATCCAGATTTGTGAAAATATTATATTTAACGGGAAGAAACAATTGGGAAATATCCTGCATACAAATAGACAAACATCATTGGATGATTTGTTACCAAAGCAAGCTTTAAAGGTATTGTTGAAAAATACCAATTCAAAACTCAAACTGTATTTAAAACCAAAATCTACCGGGCATCCCAATTCATTTATTTTCACAGCTATTATTATTATAACAGATAATAAATCTATACAAAAATACATTGTAATAAGTTATATTCATTAATTTCATATTAATTCATTGTTTAAAATAATAAAATATTATTTTGTTTTAAAAGAAATTATATAAATAGTAGTGATTTGACAATAAATGGTTTAAGAGTAAGATTTTAGATAAGAGTTTAAGCTATATAAGAACATCGATCTAATAATTTTAGTCAACACATTATATTTATCTAGTCAATTTTTAATGCACCTTATAACATATAAGTAGATTTTTTTAAAAAAATTAATATACAAACTCCATTTTTTAAAACAAAATTGAAGATAATCTAAAATTTGATTTGAACCTTTTTTTTAATTAATTTAACAATTTAGTAAGTTTTTCACGCAATGTTAAATTACAAAATTTTTAATTGAATTTGCTTAATTAAATGTCTCAGATAAGTGTTACTCATAAGTTATATACAGTTATATGTCAGGCTAGGACTGGACTCAGATATGATCAGGTTTAGGCAACCCGAATCCTGATCCAAGGTCATTCTTGACATTTTATAAGTCTTAGGTAAAGTAAAATAAATTCTCTATTTTGTCTCTTTTTATTCATTACGAGGGTTAAGAGTGGGCTCTCGTAAAGAACAAAAAGTGGCAAAATAAAGACTCTTTTGGTTGCTCTATAAAAGGGTCAAAAGTAGGCTCTAAACTTTTATAAAGAACAAAACGAGATAAAATAGGGTCCTTTTGTTGCCTATTTTGTTCTTCATGAGAGTGGGCCCTGTTAAGAGTAAAGTCGTGTATTACTGAATCTCCCTAGACTGTACGAATTAATGAGATTTCTATTAGGTATTGTTGTATTACTTTTTTGTATTTTTGTATTTACTTATTTTTATTACCTTTTAATGTTTATTTGCTTTTTTTGTACATCAATGTATAATTTTTGTAATATCTTCCTGTTACATTGTATGTGAGTTTATCGGAAACAACCTCTCTATTAAGTATGGGTAAGATTGTGTACTATCAGACTTCTACAGACCCTACATTTGTGTAGGACTTTAATTGAATATTGATGATAACGAGAGTGAGTCTTAGGCAGGTGCCTTTCCTGCCCTTACTCAAGGGCGGGCTTGGCTTGATCAGACTTAGACTAAGCTTTATTAAATTTATATTTTTTATTTTTTAAATTAATTAATGTCTTTGGCTTCGAGTTAGGTCAGGTTAGGTTGAGCTATTTTTGTCAAGCCTATTCAAAATTACACTATTCAAAATGACAGTTAGAAATGGTAAAAAAAGCTTAAGATTAGCTTAACATTTTTGAGTCTGTCCCAAAATTAATTAATTATATATATATATGTATGTATGATAATTATATTTTAAAATCTTAACAATTTAGATGAAAATTTTAGTTTTTACTTATGTTACTAATAGATTAATATCTACGTTTAATAAATATGTCATGTCATAAAAAATAATCTTTTGAATTGAATTGTTAAGGTTTTAAAATATTGATCACTAAATTGAAAAATTGAAAAAATCTTAAAAAGTCATGTACTTTTGAATATTATATATATATATTTGTTCTTCTCTTCTCATAATCTTGTCGTCGATGTCGTGATCTCAACTTCATCTTTCTCTCGAAAACTACTTAAAGCTTATTACTTTTATACCATTTGAAAGAAAAAAAAAAGGTTAAAATCCACGTTTCCAAAACACCAATAAACAGCCAGCTAAGCTTGCGGGCTAATAAACCCAACCCTAAATTCACTCCTAATAAGCACAACTACAACATCTAATAACTAATGACAACATGTCTCTCTCTCTTGGAAATGTTATCGTGCTGGGCCAACAAAGAGCATTCAAAAGAAAACAACGTCATTGTTCTCTCTTGTAACATTCTTTTATCTCTCAACTTTGAATGACTTAGACATAATTTGTTGAAGTTTTGGAGAGTAAATGGAGAAAGTTGTCTACTGTTATGCTATTAAGAGAAGATGAGCAAGTATTCTCTGGTAAAACCATCTACTACTTTGCAGAGGAAACGGAAAGCTTTGGCAATGAGGAAATGTCTGGACTTTTGGCAACATGTCGATGATTGGAAACTTGAAACCTTGAAATTGCACGGGTTGATGTTTGGAGCTTAATGGGTCGAATTGGTCTCTAGACCCACTTGGCCTATTACCAACTCTACTGACACTAAGGTCCTCAAGGGATAGAAACACCTATCACTTTGGTAAGAAACATACCCTTAACACTTATTGGAACATTGTACGTGTTAGAATTCTAAGTCTAAATGGTAGAATCATGTAACTATTAGCGATCCTTGGTTGATAATTAGTACTCAAGTTAACATGAAAATAGCGTAATGACTATAAAACAAGGAAAAGACCCTGCGAGTAGTTGAGATAAATTGACAATATCGACAAAAGCTCGAAAGTAGGTGAGTGTCAGCATTTGTTGGTGTTTCATTGATGAAAATCTTTGATAATGAGTGAGATCAAAAATGATAATGCAAACTAAATTGTTTCAAGTCTAAGGATGTATGGGGACACTTAATTTTGACGAGAAAGTTGAAACGTATGTAAATCTACAATGCTTATTTATATAGTGACTCAGACTATTACCCATTTGGGTCATTGAAAAATGTAATTTACATTATGCTATAAATGTGATTTGATAGAGCACCGGAGGAAAAGTTGAAAGATGAAAGACTGCGAGGAGAGAAACTATTACTTGTTGATGCTTAACTCCATTAGGGAACACTTTAGAAAAGGTCCGAGAGCCATTTAGATTCCAAATAGAGTAATAAAGATTCAAAATTTTAAATATATGGAACAATACTTTGCAATGAAAAAAGCATATGATTTAAAAAAGGTGTTGATTAAGATAATGTACATAATAGATGATGTAAAGTTATAGTGGAGAAAATGAACCTCTAATGACATTAGTATGGATAAACCTCTTATTGACATTTAAGAGAAAATGAAGAAGGAGCTAATGAATCAATTCCTCTTCAATAACACACTTCCTAGCTTTCATAAGAAGCTTTAAAACAGTTAAGATAAAGCGACTAGGTAAAGGAGTGTGTGAGGCAATTTTCATCTTTGACGTTGGACATGCAAAACATGTATAAAGAGGAGAAATTATTCAAATTCATAAGTGACTCGCAAGGACGGGAATATGTTGACCTTTAGAGGTAAAATGTAAAAGATCTCCTTAATGATAGTGATTGCATATACCGCAATGGATCTCTAAGTACCACTGCTAATTCGAACTAGCAGAGATGACAAAGAGACTAGTGGGTTATAATGACTTGAAGAAAGGAATGGAGATGGTATCTAAAACTTCTCATCATAAGTTAAAGAAATAATCAAAATGAGATATTACTTATTTTATTTGTGAAGAGTCATATTTTACTTATGAATGTTTTAAATGAAAGATGGGTGAGAAGTAAATCAATTCTATAGATATGAAAGATTAAAAAAAAAGATGTGAGAGCTTAACAAAAGAAGTTTATCTCAATAACTATACTATTTAGGTGCAATAAGTCTTATAAAGAAGTGTACAAGAAAAACTAAACTCGAAAAAGAGGAAAAATAATAGTAGTTCGTATGCTTATGGAATTAAAGACTTGTTTTTATCTTTAAACTTAAACAATGGAGTCTTTGAGGCCTGTTTGCTTGAATGTTAATTAATAGGATAAAACAGAATGGAATGAAACGGTTTATAATGGAATGTAATATAATACAGTAAAATGTTGTTTGAGAGGGATATAAGAGTTTATAATGTAATGTAGTGAAATATTATTTGAAAAATGGATGAAATGGAATGTAATATATAATAAATGACTATTATACCCCTTCTATTAAAATGATTATTACAAGAGATTTATTATTTTATTATTAATTATATACAATTTATTATTAATTATATAAAAATATTATTATTAATTATCTAATAAATT
>JANIIA010000009.1:9034432-9045680 GCA_027478495.1 Erythroxylum alaternifolium | reverse complement strand
TAATAAAATTTATTATGTTAAATATTATTCTATTCTATTTAATATATTAATTCTATTTAATATAATATTATGACTTGATCACAGTTGGTATTACGAAAAATTATTGAGGGTATATTAGGTAGTTTGTATTTATTAGTTTACATTCTATTTTAAACCTCCCAAATCGGAAGTTTCTTATTTTCACTGTTTATGATGTAATAGAATGTAACATGAAATCCTCCGCTTTTATTTCATTCTATTCCGTTCCAGTATAAAACTTGCTTCCAAACGATAGAAGTGTGTTATATTCTATTCCATTCCATCCTCAACTCTTCAATCAAACAGAACTTTAGGGAATCGATCGTAAAAGACTGCCTATGAATTATTTTAATGAGGATTTCAAATGCTTCCAATACGGGTATTTATTAGATCCCTAAATTCAAATGACAAGAACATATAAATGTTGGTGAACTTTAATTAATATTTAGCACTCGAGTTGACATGAGGATAGCATGTTAATGACAAAATAAGTTAAACAACTACGAGTAAGCGAAGCAAAATAAGCAATATCAATAAAAGGTTAACATATCTGGTGCGCATTCACAAAAATCATTAATGACGGGTGAGATCTAAATACAAAACCAAAATGATGGCGTAATTAAGTCGTGTTATTTTAGTTATGTGCATAGATACTTAACTTTGATGAGGAGGTCGAAAAAGTACATATATATGCTAGATTTATTATATGATAGCTCGAATTGTTTCTAACTTAGGTTATAAAGTAGTATGACTATACTATGTACGTACTTGGATGAACCATACAAGCTTTTGTTGAGAGCTTAAAGTGAGCAGTTATATTGTAGAGTGCTTCGAGTTAAGTCCTCTATATTATTTTTTGTGAATAGAATAATAAAATATTATTTTGTGGAAATGATTGATATGTACTTAATATCAATGATGAAGAAACTTAATTAGTTTAACCGGTGTAATATAATTTTGAATCTTTTAATTTTTGGATTTGATTTATTTTAATAATTTTTTTATAAAATTATTTAATTTATTAATTAATCGATCAATTTTTATAAATTAATAAATTCTTATAAACTAAAATAAATAAATAAATTTTTATTTAACAACATTTTTAATTAAACTTCAAATTATTTGATAGGTAAAGATAATTTATTTTAATAATATTTCAAATTCTTTAATTTTATTTAATCTTTACCTAATTTTATGACAATTTAATATCAATTGAACCATTTATACTTTAAATTTTTTGTCTTATCTATTTAACTTTCGTTCTAGTTTTAAAAACGTTGCTAAATACTTGTGCTTAAAAAGGGTACGTGAAATACCAAAATTCGAATCATGTGAAAATCAATAAACTTGTTAGTTAGCGATCATAAAGAAAGACTGAGTTAGACTTAGTGAATTAAAGCTTGACAGTCGCATAAATATTTCGACAATCTTGTTTAATTTCGCCACATCTAAAAGAGTTGCTATAATAGCACCGATATCTCATAATATAAATGACTTGTTATGACGTATTTAAATTTGAAGAAGATCAATTATATATCTCTTTAAAATAATTATAAAATGAATTAAAGACACAGCAATTAAAACTAAATCAATATTTAGATATAAAATTAATTTGTTTAAACTAATACGAGTTTTTAGTTTCTATAAACTTTTTTATAATAAAAAAATTTTAGTTTAAATATAATTTATTTGAAATAAAATTTAGTTGCTCAAATATAAATTATGTTAAATTTCTAGTCTTTTTTGTATCCAAATTCTAAGGAGAAAACTAAAACATTTAAAAATGACATATAATGTAATAAATATTATTTAAGATTTCACATTATAATAGAATATGGTCAAACTTGGAGTGAATGCTTGAAAATGGATGAACTCCAGGTGGCATTCCACTATTATCTCAATCCTTTTTGTTCGCACTTCCCAATTTTGCGCGTATAACAATATATTCCAAGCATGCGCTTCCTCGACTGAAGTAACTTGCTTTCATACGGTCGAAGGTTTCCAGTTAAAACTTCAACCCATAAGGATAACGAAAATCAAGAAGGTATTCTAATATCCTGACTTATGAAACTTAAACATGATGCTTTTTACAGGGTGATGATTACTTTGTTGCAAATCTAAAATTTTAATTTCTATAAAAATTCTTATAATCCAAATATTGGAAATGAAATAATTGCCCATTTGGTATTTAGTATTTAACAAAAAATTTAAATTATATCATAACATTTTCATTAAAATGTTAATTAAATCTTAATATTTTAAAAAGAAAATATTAATTAAATCTTAATATTTTAAAAAATCCGAAATCAATTTTTATTACAAATAATTATATATTTTTTAGATTACACCCATTATCTCAAGTTTTGAATGTGTAGATTTAAAAAAATTAGACTAGAGAAGCTCCCGGTCGATATGCAAGTCTCTGAGATAGGAACCAAGGCAATAAAAATTTATACATAACTAATTTTTATTTATTAAAAATATAAAATATTACAAAATATATATTTTTAATATCATAGGTGAGTTTTATTATATCAGTTGACATTCACGTGATGTAATAAATCTCAATTGTTAGATTTAAATTATAATGTATAATTTGTATTTTGTATTCGTATGAAATTCCGTTTTACATTTAAATTATATTTAAAATTTGTAATTAAAATTTGAAAGTTGAAGAAGTTTGATTTGATTCGCATACAAGGATGGTTCTTCTCTATGGACGTGGTCAGGCACCAGTTGAAACTGAGCTTGAAAGGCAAGATAGGCAATCGAGGGTTAGTAGCTGCTTGTTGTGGTGATGAAGCTCTGGTATCCAAATTGCTTCAATCTGGTCCGCAGCTTCCTCATTGACATCCTTAAATCGTAACTACAATTGTGAGGACCCACCATCTCCATTGGTTGATCTTGGAGGCACTGCTTTGCCTTTGGGATTTCCGAGAGCTTTTACTTACGCCAACTCATACAGCTTGGACGATTATTTGGCGTCTGCGTTGTTGGCGAATATTCACGTGTTTAATATATCCACGTAGCACAACAGCGAAACTCCAGAAGAAAACGATACAACTACCCGCTAAATAGTTCGTGCGGACGGAAATACCCTTCCACATAAATTGTTTTTCTTAGTTTTAATTTTATTAAATTTATCATAAAAAAGGAAGGGTTAATAATTATAATTTTCTATTAGTAATATTCAAATTTAATTGGAAAAAGCTTTTGCATAATTCAACTAAAAAAGTAATTTATAAATTTAAAAACTTATATCCATAATTGATAATTTTCATATTTAAGAAGCTGCAAATTTCCCTTCAATCAATAAAAGAATTAAATAAGGGGAGAAAAAATATTATATAAATAACGCCAAGATTACAAAAATACAAAAGCTTGTAGAACAACAATTCCTCTAGCAATCCGAAAAGGGTAGTTATGACATTCTCGGATAATTTAAGGTTGCCCTCTCCCTCTCTGTCTCTTCAAACAGACCGGTCTCTGTAACCCCTCGTCTTTCTCTAACCCTAATTTTCAATCCTTTTTTTTTTAATATTTCAGATGCTCTAAAGTCTAATTTTGACTTCTTGATCTTTCAAACCCATCAAGAATCAGCCTTTTTTTTTGGTTGCAACATTCAAGGTTTTGATTTCTGCGCATCGATAGGGGTTGGGAGAACTGAATCTGATTGTGTCATGGCAAAAGGTGCGGACGCAAAGGACATGTCCGTGGCGAAGGTCCGGCCTGGTCTGAAACGGGAGTTTGAATTTGCTTTCAGGTACCACTCGGAAATCTATGGGTTGGGTCGAACTCGATCGGGTCGTGTCCCAACCAGGGCTTATCTTCCTCCTAGCAAGGTGAGTGCGGGGAACTCGAAAGGCAAGAAGAGGCTTAAGAGCAGTGAAAAGGGCGATGTTGTAACCAGTGAAAAGTTGAGTGATCTGGAGGTCGTGAGGGAAGAAGAGGCCAAAAGTGATGTTGTGGAATTGGGGATTGGGGATGAGGAAGCTAAGGTTGTTTTGATCGAGTCTGTGACTATTGAGAGGAGCTGTGATGTGGAGAACGTGGACGTTAACGATAATGCAGTGAATTCCAAGTGTATAGAGGCGAGTAATAAAAAGGGTGTAGATAATCTGGAGCCAATTAGTGGCCTTGATGAAAGTGGTGAATGTGAGCGAGGGACTTGCGGTTTGGTGCCAGTTTACATTGATTTTGATGATTCTAATAGTGAACCTGGGAAGGC
Organism: Erythroxylum alaternifolium; assembly: GCA_027478495.1. Classification (NCBI taxonomy): domain Eukaryota; kingdom Viridiplantae; phylum Streptophyta; class Magnoliopsida; order Malpighiales; family Erythroxylaceae; genus Erythroxylum; species Erythroxylum alaternifolium. The sequence goes on along the minus strand of JANIIA010000009.1, from coordinate 9,041,434 downwards.
GACGACTGATGGGGTTTCAGAAGCTAAAATTGTTGACGAATGCGAAGAAGGGACTAGTGGGTCGGTGCCAGTGTCGATGGGTTTTGATGATTCTAAGAGTGAACCTGGGAAGGCGACGTTTGATATGGTTTCAAAAACAATAACTGTTGACGAGTGGCAAGAAGGGGCTAGCGGGTCGCCGCCAGATTTAGCGAATGGAAAGTCGGCTGGGAAAGGCATATTGCCAGCTTCGAAAACTCATAGTGAAAGTAAGGAGAAAAAACCATTTTTTAGGAGGTTTACGAGGTCAGCTTTGAAGGCGCAGGAGATCGAAACCAAATCCATCTCTCAGAATGGCACTGAGGAGAGTAATACTGAACCTGAAGCCAAAGGTGGTGCTTCCGGTAGTTCATCAGCTACCGCAGCTACTGCTACCATCTCAATGTCACGTAAGACATCAAAAAATGGCAAGTTTCCTACCAAGTTGAAGGATCTTCTTGACTCTGGACTACTAGAAGGGATGAACGTGAAGTATTTGCGGGGTTCCAAGGTATAACTTTGCGTGCGAAAATTGTTTATCTGATGGATACTTGTTACTAGTTCAACTTAGGATTAAAAATTTTGATTAAATTATTTGTAGGTTAGAGGAGCTGGGGAGGCTGGGCTGCGTGGAGTAATCAACGGATCAGGGATTTTGTGTTTTTGCCATAATTGCAGAGGAAATGAAGTGAGTCTAGTGCTTTCTTTGTAATAAAATTGTTATTTTAAGGCACAAAAAGGTTCTCTGACTGACGTAAATGTAGTTTGTTTTCTTTTTACTGCCAAGTAGGTTGTTACGCCTAGCGTATTTGAGCTGCATGCAGCCAGTGCAAATAAACGGCCACCGGAGTATATATACTTGGATAATGGACACACACTCCGGGATGTTATCAATGCTTGTAGGGATGCTTCTTTGGAGACTTTGGATGAATCTCTGGATCTTGCTATTGGATATCCTAATTTGAAGAAGTCTAATTTCTGCTTGAACTGCCGAGGTTTCTTTTCCCTTCTTAACCATGGTGTTTGATTCGGTTGATTTTTTCTTTACAAAACTTAGTTCCCACCTAGCTCCCACCTCTTTACCATTGTACATTATAGGGGTTATTCTTGATGTCAACTCTGGAAAATCATTGGTACTTTGTGGTCAGTGCATTAACTTGATGGATTCTGAATCTGTCTCAGCAGGAGCAGGTGATACAAATGAAGGGTAAACATCTGCTTAGGTTCTGTCTCTAAATTATTCTTCTTGAATTAATATTATATCCTCTTTGAAAATATAATCTTGATTTGAAAAAAAAGGGCTGTTAACTTTCCTTCAGGAATTCAATCTACTTGATTAATTAAAGAGATGCCTTATGAGATTAGGATTGCCTACCACTTCCTTGTCTGTGCTGAAGAGCCTTGTACCTGTTGTTGCTAGGTTGTTTTTACTGATAATTTATTCTTAACAGAAATTCGACTAATGTCCACTTGGAGGATCAAAAGTGTTATTTAAACTTGCTTGGCTGCTAAACATGAAACTCTCAATGCTTATGCCTCTTTCTGCTTTACTGATGATATTCTTAACAGAAATTCTACCAATGTCCACTTGGGAGTATCAAAAGTATTATTTAAACTTGCTTGGCTGCTAAGCATGAAACTCTCAATGCTTGTGTCTCTTTTTGTTCTACATCACAAATGTGTGCTTTCTGACCTGTACATGTCACTGCCGAATGCCTCCAATTTGTTAGAGCTTGTATTTTAGCAAAAAAGGAACTAGAATAAAGGGACTAACAAACACAAGTATCAGTCTGCTACAAATGCACAAATGCAGTTGTCGAATATTGTCCCATCTGTTTTCGCATTCAATAAAATTCTTCCTTTTAACTGTAATATAAAGATAGTTTGATATCTAGCTTGAATTTGCTGCATTCTTGGTTTTCTCAGGACACCAAAACCACTGTCTGTTCCAAAATATGATAGCTTGACGAACAATAGCTCATTACGGAGCAAGAGCCATGGAAGACTCACGAGAAAGTTGGTTTCTTTTCTTTTTCTTTTTGAACGCCTAACATTTTTTCATATTTATTTGTTTTTTAGCTCTGCCATTAAACCATTATTTGCATCATAATCTTCATTTCCGGAGCTCTAGATTATACCATTTTTGTTTTTTTTTTCTCTTTAATAGGGATCTGAGATTACATAAGTTGGTGTTTGAAGAAGATGTCTTGCCAGATGGAACTGAAGTCGCATATTACTCACAGGGAAAGGTTGACAATATGCTTATATAAATTAATTTCTGTTTACTTCAGATTGGGTTTATCTTTACTAACTGGTATCACAACGTTGGGCAGAAATTACTCACGGGTTACAAGAATGGTTATGGTATATTCTGTTATTGCTGCAGCTGTGAGGTATGTTTTCTTGTGACGATGGATTGTCCTTCTCTCCCCACCAAAGAGAAACTGAAAATGATGAATGGAAGTTCTTTCCGCTGGAATTGTTATCTTTCATGATGTTCTTACTGGTGATTTGATTCTTGTTGACATGCGATGCAGGTCAGCCCCTCTCAATTTGAAGCTCATGCTGGTTGGGCATCCCGCCGGAAACCGTGAGTTTACATCTTTTATTGGTCTTATATTCATGGTTGAACAAAATCTGACTCCTGAAATTATTAATCAGAAAATCATTGTTGCTTGGCTATGTGATGTTGCATTTTTCAGGATTTTTTTGATTTGGTAGAAGTTGAAGTGCTTGGTCTTGTTTTTTCTTCTGTTTGTTTCATTTATTTCTCCTTTTTACAGTTACTTGCACATTTACACATCTAATGGTGTGTCTCTCCATGAGTTGTCAATATCTCTTTCCAAAGATCGGAAATTATCGACCAATGAAAATGATGACCTGTGCCAGATTTGTCAAGATGGTGGAAATCTTTTGTGTTGTGATGGATGTCCAAGGGCTTTCCATCGAGGTGAGCTTTTGATATCTTTTGTAAGTTGCATTAATTGGAACTTCATCTAATAGTTGTCATACAAACATTGATGGAATCATGCATTGTATGTTGAAGCATTTTGTGAACATGGAATTAGTCATCCATTGTCTATCTCATGTTAGTTTTTGTGAAAGGCTGCAATTGTACATTATTTTTGGAGAAGTAAGTGAAACATTCTGTGTTCAGACGAATTTGTCTAAATTATACGCCTGTTCAGTTACAGTAAGCACTTTTGCCTGATAAATTCTGATTACATGGGATGCTAAAATTCCAAAAGTTATCAAATCTCAATTTAATTAATTTGTCTGCGTACTGTTGATTGTCAAATCCCGGTTTACTCAATTTTTATCTAATGAGCTTTTGTCTGTTTACATCAGAATGTCTTTCTTTGCTTACCATTCCCAAGGGAAAATGGTATTGTAGAACTTGCCTGAATGCCTACCAGAAAGAGAAACTTGTGGAGAAAAATGCCAATGCAATTGCTGCTGGTAGAATTGCTGGTGTAGATCCCATTGAACAAATAACCAGACGATGCATTCGAATTGTCAAGCTAGAGAATGCGTCTGGAGGATGTGTTTTGTGCAGGTTGAGTCCTTTCTCGGTATATATAATAAATGCCAATAATGCCAATGTTTTCTACATTTGTGTATATCTCTTTTCTGTCCATTTCTACTTTTTGTAACCAATTTGCACTGATTTTCCATGTGGCATATAATGCTCATTTAGCTTCTTGGCAATATTAGATTGATCTATTTTGAATCTAGAATGTAAGATAATGTAATTTATATGCATGTGACTTTGGATGAGGCAAGGAAGTGAAAATAACCTTCTGTTTAAGTTTTGTTGAGAGATAAACAATTGCGTGTTTGGCTTTGTTTTGAGAGAATCCAATAAGTTTCTGATCCTTAATCCAAACCACTTTCTCGTAACTGGGCACTGAATGAGAAGAGACTACTCCCTCTATTGAAGAATCTCAATGTTTATTTTGCTTAATATTTTCATTTCTAATATTCCAAGTTCACGGTCTTGCAGGGAGCATGACTTTGAGAATGATTTTGGTCCTCGCACTGTAATAATTTGTGATCAGGTTTGTATCAAATCATAATTTCGATATAAATTACTTGTCAATTGATTTGTGGAGTGATATGCAGTACTTTCCTCAGTGTGAGAAGGAGCACCATGTTGGCTGTTTAAAGGATAACAAAATAGAGGACCTAAAGGTGTGTGCAAGTTTCTATTTATCATGCAAAAGATTAATGTACTTGAAAAAAAGAAGACCTAAAGATGAAGTTGACTTAATTTTTCTAACAGGAGTTACCAAAAGGCGACTGGTTTTGTTGCTCTGGCTGTGCTAGAATGTATTCAGCTTTGCAGAAATTGGTAATACGTGGTGAAGAAAAGCTTCCGGATTCTTGTCTGAATGTTATAAAGAAGAGGTTAGGGGATAATGCTACAGAGATGGGTGACAACCTAGATGTGAGATGGAGGCTTCTTAACGGGAGAAGAAATTGTTCTGATGATGCCAAATCATTATTATCTGATGCTGTTGCTATCTTTCACGTGAGTAATCTATACTAGGTTTGTTCAGAATGTTCTTGGAATAATTAGCAGGAAGTGGCTTCAGTATTGCTATTTGTTTATTGTTAACACTCTTTTCCACTTTGTATTAGGAGCGATTTGATCCAATAGTTGTACAACGATCGGCAAGTGAAGGTGGTAACATTGACCTAATTCCATCATTGGTTTTTGGGTAAGCAATAACAAATATTTTGGTTGTGTATTGGGGATCTGAAACAATTATTACTTTTTCATTAACTACTTTTTCTTTCACTTTCTTGCCATTTTATGCTCTTATTACTTTGCCCTGTGCTATTCTTATGCTGAAATACTGGTTTGTCGATTCTTGTAGAGAGAATGATGTGAAAACTCAAGAACTTGGTGGCATGCATTGTGCCGTGTTGTTAGTCAAGTAAGAATCTGAATAAATGTGTTCTATAACTTTTTTTGTTTTGAGATGAGTTTGATTTGGATAATAATTTTATTATTTGTTGTAATAGCCATGTGGTGGTATCAGCGGCAATTGTGAGGATTCTTGGGGAGGAACTGGCAGAACTTCCTTTGGTTGCAACTAGTGGCAAATCCCAAGGACAGGTTGATATTTGATATGACATGATGCATTAGTGACTCGAGTTTTTGGTTCCACGCTCACAGCTTTTTGGTTACAATGAAAGGTCTACTTAGTTGTGTCTCAGTCTCTAAGCAAGGAAACAATTATTATTATTATTATTTGGTTTGCAGGGTTTCTTCCAGGCGTTATTTTCTTGTATAGAGAAATTGCTTGGGTTTCTCAATGTTAAGAATATCGTACTACCAGCAGCTGAAGAAGCTGAATCTATATGGACCAACAAATTTGGGTTCAGCAAGATGGGCCAGGAGGAGGTTCGTCATACTCTTTCATGCCTACGTGTCTAATGTTTTAGTTATAAATTATGAAATTTATTTCCATTTCCTATGGTAGCAAGGATAATTTTATCTCGGTTAGTTTCGGAATAAGTGGTTGTTAGCTTGTGAAGTAGGTGCTAAGTTGATTCATGTATGTTACAGCTGACGGAGTACAGGAGAGATTACCAATTCACAGTGTTTCAAGGGACTTCAATGCTGCGTAAGGTGGTGCCAAAGTGCCGAATTGTTCGTCGATCTCAGGGTGGTTGAATATTTTTGGTTGCAATTTTACTCGTGGGTGTGTACAGGTACAGAAATGGATGATTATGATTATGGGCCTATATTGAGGTTGGTCATGACATGATTCTTTTTGTAGAAAACACGTATATATGTAGTGAGAGAGAAAGAGGGAATGGTGATGTACAGAAAGCAAACAGTGCTATCCAAGTGCTTAAACATTCAAAATTTTGACAGATTAGTACAATTGTTTTAATCAATCTACTTACTTAAAACTCAATCCCTGTTAACTCAATTCTCGCTTAAAAATGTCAAGCCTTCTTCTTCGTTTATTTTTTTTATTTTTACTTTTAGCTTATTCCACGTATAAATAGGATTCAAACTTGTCTCCTAATATTAAATATGTTTAGAAAGCATTTAATGCTTCTCAAAAGTAGATAAAATGATATCATTTCTTTCTCTTTTTTATTGTCTGAGAGTTACGCCTAACCATGATCACTCATAATCCTATAATCCTATGCATGATTATTCAATCAAGTTCTCGTTTAGAACTCGCATCTATTCTATCTCACCCATCTATTCTTAACTATTCATGACTTCTCTCACTCTGTGACTTTTGATTGAGTTGGAAAGGGAAATACAAAAATAGGAAGATAGTCATTGTTGCTAAGCACGTTATTTTCATACTGAAGGAAGGGATTTCGAGTATGGATGTTACTGGTGGTGTAGAAAGATGAGAAATATCTAAATTTGGACGCAAATCTTGTGTTGGTTATTGTATAACTCTACTTATCGGATTTCATTGCACAGTGCGTTCTTTCCAGCAATGCTCCAATTATATTCAGGTATAGATATTTATTCTTTTAAGTATGAGAAGAAAATTTTTGAATTGAAAATTGTAGTTATATCCATCAATTATATGAAGCATAAACATTGGTTTGCACAAGCATGCATATATATGAAGCTTAAAATTTAAAAAATTCCCAATTATATTTTACCCAAAAATGCGAGGTCAATAAGTTAAAACAATTTCTTTCACAAGTTGTGCAAAACTGGCAACATAAGGGAATTCAATATAGGTCTCCTTTTGTTGGTCCCGGGTTTCCATACGGATTTTATGGCGACTACTTGTCACCATTGGGAATTGATTTGAATTTATTATAAATAAATAAATTATAACATTTAAATAAATTAAAGACTAGGCAGGGAAAATTCGTGGTGGAATCATAGAAGAACTATAGATATAAAATTAAATTAAATAAATGATATCAAAATAAAAGAAATAGATAATAATGATTTTTAAATAAAGAAAATTCATAAGAAAGGTAAAAATA
>JANIIA010000009.1:8975414-9016131 GCA_027478495.1 Erythroxylum alaternifolium | reverse complement strand
CTCCTACCATAATAGCAGGTTAAAATCCTAACAACCTTGACTACTCCGACAAGCTAGAGAATTAGGATTACACTAACATTTTTTCCTTTAATCCTAATTCGAAAGTTTACACAAACCAAGCATAATTCTTTATCTTTACAAAAGTATCAAACTTCAACGGTTTAGTCAAGATATCAGCTACCTAATTCTCAATCTTGCAATACTTCAGTTCAATTATCTTCTTTTCAACTAGATTTCTCAAGAAATGGAAACGAATATCAATATGCTTGCTCCTTCCATGTGCAACTGGGATTTTGGCCAGATTAATTGCATAAACATTGTCAACAAATATCTTCAAAATTCTTACAATTGGCAAGTGAATTTGCCTAAGTAAATTGCACAACCAAACTGCTTGACAGGCGCTGAAGGCTGCTGTAACATATTCTGCTTCAAAAGTCAAAAGATCAACAATGGTTTGCTTATTTGATGACCACGAGAAAGTTGTATTACCACAACTTTTGCAATAACCTGATGTACTCTTACGATTCTCCGAATCACCACCCCAATCGCTGTCGGAGTATCCAACAATAGTGCAAAAATTAGAAGAAGAGTAAAACAAGCCAAAATCATGAGTTCCCTTTAAGTCTCTTAGGATACCTTTAGCCACTTGTATATGAGATTGATGTGGTGACTCCATGAATCTACTGATTAAACTAACTCCGTAAGAGATGTCAGGCCTTGTACAAGTGAGATATCGTAAACTTCCCACGATTTGTTTGAAATAGTTTGGATCAACCAATGGTCCTTCTCCTTCCTTTGTCAACTTTGTACCAACTTCCACAAGAGTTGGTGAATTGCAATCAGACATTTGAAACTTCTTCAAGACTTTTGCTACATATCTCTTTTGAGAGATAAAGATCCCATCTTCTCTCCGGTTCACTTCTATACCAAGAAAATAAGTCATTAGGCCAAGATCAGTCATATCAAAATCTTTCATTATAGACGTCTTAAAATCTTCAGTCATGCTTGGATCATTTCTTGTAAAAATGATGTCATCAACATATCAGCACACCATGAGAATATGATTTGAACTGTTGACCTTCACATGCAGCCCATGTTCGGAAGGACATTTGCTAAATCTAGTTTCAGACAAAAATGAATCAATACGCTTATTCTAAGCTCTTGGAGCTTGTTTCAGACCATATAATGCTTTTTTCAGTCTGTAAATTTGGTTCTCAAAACCTTGTTTAATAAAGCTAGGTGGTTGCTGGATGTAAACCTCCTCTTCAAGTGGGCCATTGAGAAAGGCCGACTTCTCATCCATTTGATGGATCTTCCAACAATTTTGTGCAGCTACAACAATCAACAATTTGATTGTTTCCATTCGAGCAAGTGGGGAAAACACTTCTTGTAGTCATAACCTAGCCTTTGTTCAAATCCCTTCGCCACCAATCTTACTTTGTGCCTTTCGATCTCTCCATTTGATTTGATGAGCTTGGTTTTAAAAACCCATTTCACATTAATAACTTTTTGATCCCATGTAAGATTAGTAAGGTCCCATATATCATTCTTTTCAATTGCATTGATTTCCTCATGCATAGCCTTATGCCATTTTGGACTTTCAATAGCTTCTTCTAATGTTACTGGTTCAATATCTACAAAGAAGGAAAAGTGTACTAACTCTTCTTCATTATCTATAGCATCAACAATGTTTACCTCATAGTAAATATGTTAATTGTTGTCGTAATATACAAGGCCTTTCAGATGTTGTTGGAATTTGTGACAATGTTGGCTAGTGGATAGAGCTTGGTGAAGTTCCTTCATTAGTGTCAGATAATTCTTTGTCTTCTTCACATAGGGAGATAACAAGCCTTTGAGAATCTTCATGAACATCTTCATCCCACTTTCACATTTCATTTTCAGCATATGTTACATCTCAACTAACAGTGACTTTCTTTGTCGCAAGATTGAACAACTTGTAGCCTCCACGTTTATAGCCGACAAAAGCAGTTTTCACTACCTAATCATCCAGTTTTTTCTGGTCTCTACTGGAATATGAGCATAGGCAATAGCTCGAAACACCTTCATATGCTTCACACTTGGCTTGACACCGCTCGAAACTTCTGTAGGGGTAAGATTCGAAACACCCTTTGTTGGACTTCAATTAAGAATGTAGATGACACATGAGACAACTTCTCCCCAAAAAGAATTTGGCATTTGTTTGGCCTTCAACAGGCTTCTGGCCATATTCATAATTGTCATGTTTTTCTGTTCAACAACTCCGTTTTATTAAGGAGTATATGGAAATGTGACTTCATGTTGTATCTTTTGTTCTTCACATTATTCTTTAAACTCATTAAAGGTGTACTTTCCTTCACCATCAGTATGCAAGACTTAAATAAAACAACCACTTTGTTTTTTGACATGCATCTTAAACTTCTTAAAGTAATAAAAAACTTATGATTTTCTTTACAAGAAATAGACACAGACTTTACGAGTAAAATCATCAAGTTAAGAAATACTTATTGTTGCTATTTGACACAACACTCATTGGCCCACACATATCAGAGTGGATAAGTTCAAGGCATTGAGATGTTGGCTGTTGCTGTCCAGCTGCAAAAGGCATTCTATGATGCTTCCCGATAATGCAGGCTTCACATAATTATTCAGGATGCTGTAAACTTGGTAATCCTTTTACAATATTTTCATGAGCAAGCATATTAAGGATATGAAAATTCAAATGACCAAAATGCAAGTGCTATAACCATGATTTATCTTTTACAATTATATTGAGGCAATTATAAGCACCACCAGATATATCCACTTGAAACATTCAATATTTGGTTAGAGAAGCCTTAAAAATGAGTGTACCTCTTTAATCACAAATAGAGAGTTTACCGTCATAGAGAGTCATCTTGTACCCTTTTTCTAGCAACTGGCCCACACTTAGCAAGTTGGTCTTCATTTCTGACATACAAAAAACATCATAAATGTATTTCTGATCTCCATTCTTCAAATTGATAAGAATCTTCTCTTTTCCCATCATTGGTATTGTATTGTCATCTACAAATTTCACTTTGGCGTGGAAAGATTCATTAAGGTCTTTATTTTGCCACATATATGATTTGTACAATCAGTATCGAGAAACCATGTGTGGAAGTTTGGTACCTCACTGGCTGTTGTGACCATTAAAAGAGTATGATCCCCATCGTCATCTTCTCTTTTTTGAACAAAGTAAGCATTTCCAAAATTCTTTTTGCTTCTACATTCATCTAAGTAACAATCAAACTTATGATAGGAAGATCATTTAACTTTGGATTTGTCATACCTCGCTCTACTATGTCCACTTACAAGTCCTCTTGTTTATTATTGCTGACGACCAATATCTGATTTTTCTTGATCATAATCATGGTTATCTCTTGTTCCATAATTGTTGTTATAACCACCACAACCTCGATAGTTTTGGTACCGGCCACCTCATCCTCATCCTCTTTTTCGAGAACCACTATGCTTCTTGTTCGTTTTACCAATCTGATCATCTTTGATAGATACTACTTGCAAGGCCTGTTCAAGTGGCTTCTTAGCTTTCCTCTCATTCTTGCGCTGTTTATGGGCTTGCAAGATACCAAACACCTCATCAACGGTCATCACGGACAAATCATGAGCATCTTGAATAGCCACCACAATATGCTCATAATCAGTGGTCAATGATCGTAGAATTTTCTCCACTTTGGCTTGCTCTGTGTGCTCCTCACCATTTATTTTAATTTGATTTGTCAAAACAAGAAGCCGAATTACATAATTGGTCACACTTTCAGAGGATTCCATTTGCAAAACTTCATACTAAAGCCACAAAGTTTGAAGCCTCACCTTCTTAACTCTATCTGCAACTTTATACGTTGTCATCAAGATATCCCAAGCTTGCTTTGACGTGGTTGCTCCTGCAATCTTCTCAAACACTTCATCAAACACACCTTAATGAATGAAGTACATAACCTTCTTATCCCTCTTTGAGCTTCACGATGAATAGCCCCTTGAGCATCACTAGCATTTTCTTCAAGCTCAGCCACACCATTATCCACGACACCTAGCAAATCATGGTAGTCAAAGAGCACCTCAATTTAGACCGTCCACCTATTGTAGTTCTTCCCATCTAAGATAGGAGTAGTAATTTGGACACAGCTGTTCATAGCTTAGCTCTGATACCATTGATTGAGAACAACAGGAGGTTGCTGTGAAAGAATAAAGATAATAATAGAGAGCAAGTGGAGAGACTTTTATTTCACACCTTAAAAATTGCAACTGCGTACAAGAATTTATAGAATTAAAATTGAACAGAGTCACTAACTTCTTGAACCTAAAAATATGAAACGTGACTAATTCCTACCATAATAGCAGGCTAAAAATCCTAACAACTTTGACTGCTTCAACAAGCTAGAGAATTAGGATTACACTAACAAGAACCTCAAAAAAGGAGATAGTAAGTAGACATTATACATGAGGATTATTCTTTTGGGTAACATACGCTTCGATCTCTTCTCGAAAAAGGAAAAACGAAAAGAAGAAACAGTTAATTTTTTTACACCTTTTTGGAATATTTGTCATATCATATCAATAAGCACTAACTCTTTATGTTTTCATATAAAACACAAATGGAACTTCTTTTCCATATCACATTCGAGCAATAGAAAGACCAAGCTGGACATTCCTTTCCTTATATCCATACAACACATAGCATAGGCCAAATACCACCACATGTAAAGCATCTTTTGTTATTCTGCCACTGGTTACGTTTATGCATCCACGAGGACGGCAAATGTTGCAGGTAGGGTCTTTAATAGAGACCAGTTATTAAGGCCAACATATGTGAAGCCCAAGATGTGGAAAGTTTATAAGCGGAAGAATCAGGAGGGTAAAGAGGGGACATGAGAGTAGTAGAGTGAAAAATAAATCTGCTGAGCTGAAGTTAGTTACTATTGAGAATACCCATATGTGAGTGTCCCATATCAGAGAAAGAGGGGAAAGAAGACTAATATATAAGCCTAGTGGGCCACTCCACCTATTGCCAATTGGTTTTAGGATGGAACCTCAATTGGGCTTGTGTGTGGTCTAACTTTCCTTCTCATGTAAGCCCATAAGCCCATTGCAAATTTAACATGGTATCAGAGATAAAGAAGATCTTGGCCTACTATTTGCCCCAGAAGGGGGGTCCGTTATTTAAGCAACTGGGGAAGAAATTGAAGTTTGCATGGAGCAAGTGACCCAGCAGTATTGTTTGCCTCAGGAGGGGGCCTATTTGACCTCAATCAGAAGTTCAGTCCTGATGAGGATTGTCTACGTACCTTCCCAGATTGCCCAAGTAAAAAGAGAATCACATGTAAGGGGGAGTGTTGAGAATATCCACATGTGAGTGTCCCATATCGGAGAAAGATGGGAAAGAAGACTAACATATAAGCCTAGTGGGCTACTCCACCTATTGCCAATTAGTTTTAGGATGGAACCTCACGTGAGCTGGCAATGAAGATTGACGGGCACGAAGAAGACTATGAGGAATCTCTTGGGTGTAAGGCTATGGGTATGTAGGGAATCATCAACGAAATTATAGAGGAAGTGAAAACATTGAAGTTAGAAGGGAAATTGAAGGGAGTTCCTGTGTTGGTTTTGGTGGATAGTGGTGCCACTCATATTTTTATCTCTACCCAGGTGGTTGTTGCTTTGGAGTTTGTAGTTACTCAGACTAGGGAGCTTGGGGTCAGATTGGGAGATAGTTACAAGATTTCTGCCAAAGATAAATGTTCAAATGTGCTGCTTCACTTTGGAGAAATTGATATGACTGTGGATGCTTGTGTTATTAATTTGGGAGGATCGGATTTGGTGTTAGGAGTAACTTGGTTGAAAAGTTTAGGGAAGGTAGTTATGGATTGGGCAGAGCTGTTTATGTCTTTCCAGTTCAAGGGAGTTCAGTGTTGATACATGGTCTAATTAAAAGTGCAGGTCCATTGCATAAGAGAAAAGGGGTTCCTCCTCTTTTCATGGGCTGATACAAGGAATAGAGTGTGTCGATGATGAAGGAGGGGAAGTTTCTACCAGTGAGTTACTAAGCAGTGAGCAACAAAGAGCTCTCAACAAAATTATAGAAACATTTTTAGAGGTATTCACTAAAAATAGGGGTCTCTCCAATAAGGTTAACAGAGAATTGTATTGAATTGTATTAAGGGGTTGGTCCAGTAAATGTACGCCCATACCGTCACTCGCATTTGCATAAAAATGAGATCTAACAACAGGTTTGGGAATTGCTTCAATAGGGGGTTATACGGCATAGTTCTAGTCCTTTCTCAAGCCCAGTAATTTTGGTTAAGAAGAAGGACGCTACATGGCGCACATGTGTTAATTAACGTGCCCTTAACAAGGTTACTGTTCCATATAAGTACCTAATTCTAGTGGTGGATGAATTACTTGATGAGTTGAATGGAGCACACTACTTCTCTATGGATTTGAAGTTAGGCTATCATCAAAATTAGAATGAATGAGAAAGATGTTCACAAAATCGCTTTCCATACTCATGAGGGTCATTACAAATTCCTTGTGATGCCTTTCAAATTAATGAATGCACCCGCCACTTTTCAAGCCACAATGAACCAGATTTTTAAGCCTTATTTGTGACAAATTTTCCTAGTATTTGTTGATCACATACTCATTTATAGTAAGGATTGGGCCACTCACTCGTTTCATTTGGCACAAGTCCTACAATTATTGCAGCAACACTATTTTATGGCCAACAAGAAGAAGTGGATGCTTGGGGGGGGGCACAAGTGGAATACGTGGGTCATGCGTTTCAGGTGCAAGGGTGTTAGTAGATCCGGTCAAGATTAAAAGTGTTGTGGAGTGGTCGGTACCTCGCAATGTTAAAGGTGTTAGAAGGTTCTTTGGCTTAAATGGTGATTATCGTAAATTTATCAAGGATATGGTAAATTGGCCAGGCCCTTGACTGAATTAACAAAGAAGGAGGGTTTTCATTAGGGAGAGGAAGAACGATCTGCTTTTGATAGATTGAAAGTGGCCTTGACTTCTGCACTGGTACTATCTCTTCCTAACTTTACTCAACCTTTCCAAATCAAATATGATGCTTCGGGTAACGTATTAAGAGCAGTGTTGATGCAAGACGAAAAAACCTATAACTTATTTCAGTAAGGCCTTGGCTAATCAGAAGTTGTCCAAATCTGTGTATGAAACAGAGTTGATGGCTTTGGTTTTGGCGGTGCAGCATTGGTGACATTATCTCTTAGGTCTTAGTTTTGTGGCCTTACCGATCAAAAGAGTTTAAAACATCTGTTATAGCAGAGGGTAGCTAGTTGTGATCAACAGAATTGGATTTTGAAGCTATTGGGATACCATTTTGAGGTAATTTATAAGCCAGGCCCTAATAACAAAGCTGCACACCCTTTGTCTCACATACATAAAGTAGGGGAGTTTCACACTTTGGTGTCGTCACCAGTTTGGAATCAAAGGAAGGCTATGGAAGTAGAGATTTTACAGGATGTATTTTTGCAGAAAATTGTGGTAGATTTATAGGTCAATCCGTAGTCTCGGCCCAGATTCAGCTTGCATAAGAACAAACTGCTTCATAAGGGCAGACTGGTTATTCCTTCTTCTCTACCTTTATTCCTGTACTATTGGAAAATTTTCATTTCTCTCCAAGTGGAGATCACTCTGGTTTCCTTAGGACTTATAAATGCATCGCAGGGAATGTGTATTGGGAAGGTATGAAGAAGCGAATTCAGGAGTTTGTGAGAAGTTGTGATGTTTGCCAACGAAAAAAGTATGCTGTGACTTCTTCACTTGGGTTACTGCAACCACTGCTGAATCCACAACAAGTATGCGAGGATATTTCTCTTAATTTCATTACTAGGTTGCCAAAATCTAAAGGGTATGATGCAATCTTATTTGTGCTAGATTGTTTCTTGAAGTATACCCATTTTGTGCTCCTTAAACATCCATATACTACTAGATCCGTTGCTGTTATTTTTGCTAGAGAGATCATTCACTTACATGGCATGCCACAGTCAATCATTAATGACAGAGATCCCTTATTTGTCCGTAACTTTTGGCAAGAGTTGTTCAAGCTCCAAGGAACAACGTTGAAAATGTCTTCTTCTTAAACTGACAGCCAAACCCAGGTGATTAATAGGTATTTGAAGGCGTATCTACATTATTTTACATTCGACCAACGCAGGGAATGGCAAGGTTGGTTGTCTTGGGCATAATTGTGGTATAACACCACCTTTCATATTTTTACGGGTATCACACCCTTTGAGGTTGTATATAGAAGAAAGTCTCCCACTATTGTAAGGTTTGTGTTAGGGAAAACTAAGGTTGAGGCTGTGAGTAGAGAATTACAGGACCGTGATGCAATTTTGAGACAGCTGAAGTATAATCTGTTAAAAGCTTAAGAGCAGATGAAGTGTTATGCTGACAAACGCAGAAAACTGCACATGTTTGAGGTAGGAGAATGGATATTTTTGAAGCTACGCGCACATAGACAGCAAACCATAGTGGGAAGAATTAATCAAAAGCTGGCACCTACTTATTATAGCCCCTATCAGATTTTAGAGAAGTATAGCTTGACATATAGCTTAAATTTACCACCACAGTTACGGGTTCATCCCGTTTTTCACGTGTCGCAGATGAAGAAAGCAATTGGACAATATACTGTCGAAGCAGACTTGCCTACAGAGTTGGAAGTTGCAGCTAATGGAGTTATTGAGCCTGTTAAGGTTTTGGAGCGTAGGGGCTTTTCGGTGGCAGGTGTCAACTAGCAGCATTTATTGGTTCAGTGGAAGGGAAGTGCGGAGGAAGATGCTACTTGGGAAGATTTTATGACTCTTAAGAGCCAATTTCCTAACTTCAGCCTTGAGGACAAGGCTGAATTTGAAGACGATGGCAGTAACAGAGACCAGTTATTAAGGCCAACATATGTGAAGCTCAAGATGTGGAAAGTTTATAAGCGAAAGAATAAGAAGGATAAAGAGAGGAGATGAGAGTAGTAGAGTGAAAAATAAATCTACTGAACTGGAGTTAGTTACGTAGGGAGAGAATAAGAGGAGGAGGAATACAAGAGAAAGTTTAGTTTTGAAAAAGTTTTCTTTTATAACAAAGGGATATTCTCTCTAGGAGGAGCTAAGGCTCTAGACACTCTTTTGTTAGGATTGTTGGCCATTTTTTTTAATAACCAATTCTTTTTTTACCTTTATCATTTGGAAAATCAATCAGCCTTTCTTTATAATCTTTTTCTCTTTTATCAAATTATATTTATTCCCACAATGCACTGATTTGTTAACAATTCTTTTCGAATATAAATCCAGTGCTTTAATATTTGAATATAAATCCAGTACTTCTTTACTTTGTGAGCCACTCGGAGTAGCCAGGTTTACTCAGCAACACATGCACATTTCACAAGAATTTTATGCTGTGAGACCGTATTTATGCTGAATGCTTCACAAGAAATGTATATAATACCACAAAAAAAAAGGTGAGAAGGACGGAGTATCATGCGTGACCTGACATTGTGCTAAACTTTTTATTTGCATGAAGGCATTGTAGCTTCTATCCAGCCACAATAATAGATAGGAAGAGCAGTCGGCTAATACCAATTTAGCCCATTTGGCAATGATCGAAGCAGGACTACTTACAGGTATATTGAACATGAGGATTTTGTCCATATCACATCGTAACATAGCAATTAATCATATGTGAAATCTGATGGTGCAAAGTAAAGTCAAGACCCAGGTCATGACATGTTTTATTAATTTATACCGAATTATGCTCATTTCCTGTGTAATATGAATATCAGATGTATTAATTTAAATATTCAGCTGTGGAGTTGGAGAAGTAAGCCACTTCAAGGTATCAACTCCACATGTTACGTACTTAAAAGCGTTTTGGTTTTAGATTACAACTTTAGCATAGAGGAAATTGCAAACATCAGACTCTTCACTACTAAGTGAGTGTTTTTTAGTGTTATTAAACTGCTAATTTAACAAATTATGGACCAGTTTTTTTAATGAAAGAATACCCCTTTTTGTACAAAAACTATTACTATTTGACAAATGGAGTTAAGATTGTTTTATTCACAATTGAAAATTTCATAGCAAATGGAAGTAATTAGGAAATTACAAACATTCAGTTAAAGAATAACAAAGCCTCAATTTCGAATATTGCCATGATCTTTCTGTGCAGACTAGCAAAAATACATCGTTGTCTGGCCAAGACCCTTTTATAAAGTAGGCTAAGAAAACATAAATATTTTCAAGTACTATTAATTACAACTCTTAGCTCCTACGTACTTTTGTTCACGGAATATGTAATGCTTAACATAGATAAAAAGAGAATACATTGGATAACAGATAAACACCTCACTACATGTGCGGATGTTTTAAGAAGGTATGACATGTGTATGTCTTTAGAAATCTCACGCAACGTACCCACTTGCCTTCTCTTAATGCCAACATTCAACTCAACGTGCACATAACAAACTCCTAACGTAGAGGTGGGTATCAATGATCTTTAAGTTGCGCAACTCTCATTTTCTAATTTTACAATTGAGAGATACATTCAATTTTTATGACTACATTCATGTTAAATTCTCTCCTTCTCTTCGAAACAACCTCCATCTACAACCCTTCTGACTGCCAATATGTGCTTGCACTTATGTTAAATGATGTTTACTACGTTTTTATACTCACAATCAGTTGATATAGGATTTTAAGATCCAGATCTTAAAAGCACTCTTATTAATAGAATTCTAATTATTCCGCACATGATCCAAAAGTAAAAAGGAATAATGCTTCCTATCAATATTCTTACGAGGCCCAAAAATTACAAATACAAAAGAGTTTCAGATGCCATAAAATAGTAAACTCGAAGATGTTTTTAAGAGAGTTAATTATTCGAATCCAATTGGAACGGGTTTGGTACGAAGGATCGAACAGTCTCAGCATCAGCACATATAGACAACATTAAAGGAACGTGTGCGGCAATACGTATGCTTTGTACATGGACCTTGTAAATAATACTTGTGGGAATGCGCAAGTGATATCCCCATATGAAAAATACATATATGTGTTGTTGTTCGAAGAGTTAGCTGTATCTTTCTTGGAAACATCAATTGGCAATCCCATGGACCCCAATCAATTTGTCTTAACTAGTACAGTTGAAGTGACTTCCAAAGTAAGGGAAGCTAGTACAGTTGGTTAATTGGGTAGGTATGATGGGAGGGCTAAGAACAACTAGAAGTAAGGTGGACCATTAATTATGATTAAGAGTTTTACAATAATAATCAATAAACATATATACATGGATATGGAGAGCAAAATAAAGAATGAAAATATAGGTGGATACATATGGCATATGGGCAGCAACCAACTCAGCTTGCTATCCATTTATGGTTTTTCATTTATTAGCGTTTGGAACAGAAGATATAGCTAAGGAGTTCCTTTGTGGTTTTGTTATTTTTGAAAACTTTTCTCTTTTAGGTTTTTTATTAGCCAAAAACAAGAATGGAAGAACCTAATCCACGACTTCTTGTTGCGGTGCTGGTGATTCCATACGATATGCCGTTTCGTGCTTCTCTCTCTCTCTCTCTCTTTTAAGAGTTTCATATCGATCACTGTCCCACTTGCAAAGAATCAAAATACCAAAGGATATGATATATTTGAATTATTTTCTTAAAGCTTTTTTTCAATATGCTCTTGTTACTTACTTTTCGTGAATCGAAGGCAACAATGAACACTATATTCACTTACAAAAAGTGTTCCACTTCAACTAATAAATGATCAAATTTCATAAAGAACAAAGAATTAAAGAATTGGCAATTACCAATACTAATTGATTAGAAAAAGGCTAATTGTAATTCACATTTAACCTTTAATTATCATACTTCTCATATATTTAAATATTCAGTAATGGCAATCCACCAAGGCTGGGGCAGGAAGCACCAGCGCCTGTTTGGTTGATGAGAACTGGTAGTTGGGTGGTTCACGGAGGTGATGATCGTCTTCTGGTGCCGGCAGATTAAGATCCAACGACAAAATATTTCTCGTCTTGATCTCCCCAACAACCCCAGACCCAATGTTCACACTTGTATCGGTACTTAAAGCAACCTGAGGATTAGCTGAATTAGCTTTGTGCCTTCTCATGTGGCCGCCAAGAGCTTGACCGGATGTGAACTCTGAGCCACAGATTGAACACTCGTGAATCTTGCTCTTGCAATTTCCCTGAGAACCCTTGTTCCTACTAACGTTGTTGGTGTTGGCTATTTGTAGAGAAAGCAGACCGTGGCTGCTTTTATTGAACCGATCACAATCATTCCTTGGCGTCACCTCTAAGGTTTTTTTCTCTTCAACAGCAGCCCTTGTTTTTTTGTGACTAGCTCGGTGTCCACCTAACGCTTGGAACGAAGGAAAATTTCGGTTACAGGTTTTGCACTCGAAAACACAGAAACCTGTGTTACTTACAGTTGGTGTTGTGATGATACGGGAGAATTTTTGGGTACTTAATTTCAGTTCCAATTCTTCAGACCCGTTATGGGCGTGGCTTGGAACACCACCTTGAGCTAATAGAATCAAACAGTTGGCCATGTCTTCTTCTTCCTCCGTGCTCTCATGATCACCGGAGGTAGTTGTAGCAGAGGAAATTGAGCCATAGTACTCCTCCACAACACCTTCAACGCCAACATCACCACAACCACTTGATGAGCTAGATGCCACCGTCTTGTATGGTGATGATGATCTTTGACGCTTGGTTCGCTTTCCCTTGACGATCTGAGATAGATTATTAGACCCCATGAACTCTTCCTGAGCTTCCATGTCCAGTTATCTTCTCTAAAGGGCCTTTAATTAAGATAATATATATTTGGAATTGAATGGAACTAGGGGATATGTAAAAGTGACCTAACAAAGTGAACCTAATAAAGAGCAAAAATAGCAAATAAGTAATAGAGAGAGTAACGAGAGAAGCTAGCACAGGAGTAGTGATAGTGGGGTTTGTTTATATACAGTAAGTGGTAAGAAGGTGGTTGGTGTTGATTGCTCTAGTTGGAAAAAAAAATGTTAAAAATAAAATTATTTCTTTTTTCTTCTTTAGTTCTAACACTTAAAAGCCGACCCCACGAATATGAATAGTGACCAGGAATTGATCTGATCTGCTATTCCTTGTCTTGGCCACAACCAAAACTATCCAAGTGTTGGTTACCAAATTAAATAATTCTATATTTTACTAACTAGGATGGGTTAGATTCTTCTTCTAATCTCATGTATCAAGTCATAGTTGAAAAAACGGAGGCTATGAAGGGATTAGAGTTCTTCATTGCGGTCATTGGATGCATTGATTATAATTTGTGTTGGGAAAATTTGACTAGATAATATAAATATTGCTATTGTCCTTATTGGTGACTTGAAAATAAAATCAAGTATTATGGCTAGGTGTCTTTATCAAATATAGAAAAGTTTAGAGAGTTTTAAATGGTAATTACATTATTTGCTATTTCAATTTAATGGTCTTTAATTTCATATTAATCTTAATAATTAATGTCACATGAAAGGGGCTACATTTTTTCTAATCGTTTGTTTTTTCAAAGAACCAAAAGCCGTCAAATATATATAGTTTTTAATTTTTGTAACATACTCTTTCTGTTTTATAACATTTGCGTTTTCTAATGTTAAAAGAAACAAAATTCAGATGTAGTAACCGATATTGAACTGCTGAGAAAGGGAAAAAGATAAGAGTTAGGAAATTAGGACAGTTAGAAACAAAGGTTGGCATTAGCGTTAGGAGTTTGAGACCACTAGCTTTCTAGTACCGTCCGCCAACCAAAGGTCACGAATATACACAAACCCACAGAAAAGCAAAAAGGGTTGTGTGGCACGATAAAAACATGCCAACCTCATTTACTCCTTGTCTTCTTCAAGTAAAGTACCAATGGCCACCACTAGGTTTTTGAGTGATTTGGGTAGCTTTTAAGCAACCCATGAGCTCCTTTTCCTCCACAGGTCATACAACATATAACTATATATTGTCTCTTGCATGTAAAGCTTGTGGGAATAGGGGTTTAGAGTAAGCACAAGTGCCTAAGCCATCAACTAAAGAAAGGGACCTTTTTGTGTGGTCATAAGCCAAGTCGGGTGGTTTCAGTTACGTAGGTTTAGGTTACTTTACAAGTAAATGACAAGTACTCCTTGTTCTTATCAATCAATCCACAGAGCAAGAAAAAGTTAAAAGTATTCTAATTTGTAGCATCTCTTACGTAGAGGGTTCGAAATTTTGGTCACGATAACATCAAATGGTTTGCAACTCGAACTCTTCCGTGTCAACTAGTTATACGACCATATGTACACTTATTTTATACTAAATGATCAAGAATGTATCTAATTTTCGTTGCTATTTAAGAAGAATTATGTTTACATAATATATATTTATGATGCCCCAATAGAACTACAACCAAACTGCAGTTAAAAATTTAAAATTGTTCCATATAATTATATAATTATACATATATTTATTAATTATATACCTAATTAATATAAACCAACTCCAGCTTAATAAAAGCTTTAATTAACATTTAAGAAGGTACTTTATTTTATATGAAGATTAAAATTAAATCTTATAGAAGTCAATTCTGAGTCTAACAAAAGAAAATCAGTTTCAATAATAATGAACTACTAATAATAGACAGTCAATCAAGAAAGCACGTCAAAGGAAAAATCAAATATGTCAAGCATAACCGGGCACCAGCAAAAAATTGTTCTTAGTGGTAGGTTATTCAACTAACGAAACTTGCTTGTTCTTCTACAAATATGAAATTAACTTTCCTTGGTTTCTAAGCAGTTCCATCTACTGGGGAGATTTAGTCTATGTCAAATTCATTGCATGTATAGTTAAGTGATAAGTTCACTTAACTTGGTCAGGGTATCTATTCCATCCAATAGTAAATGGCACATTAAAATAATTCATAATCGCTATTCGAACCGTTCATGTACCGTTGACCTCCCCTTTCTTTCACAAGTATAGTAGTTACCTTTTCTTTAATTTCCAGGGTACGTCGGAAGGCAAGTTTATCTATTAATCTCAGTCAAAATTTTATATTGGCATGGGGTTAAAAACTTGAGAACGTTAGGTACAATGGCCGGTTTAGTATACAATTAGTCATAGGAAAATCCAATAAGAGGAATAGAATTGTAGGAGTGAAAGAAGGACACTCGGTCTCATGTAGACAAGGATTTTGAGAATTTCAAATTAGGATGGTTGCATCTTAACTAATTAATTAATTAATTTGTAGAGTAACATGAAAAAAGTATGTGTCATATATATAAATGAGCTGTTTAGTATTCTTGAGGTTGACATTAAAGAAGCAAAAAAGAAAATTCTTGATTATGCAACTATAAATAAATTAATGTTATGCTTTAGCATAATATGCGCTCAAAATCAATCCATATATATGACAAAGTAACCTTTTTTTAATTAAACAGACTGTTGGCAGAACCTAATTGCAACTTTTAATTCTGCAAGTCAACAAAATTATTGGACTTAGACTTAGACTTGGTCACGTTACCTCATAAGAATATTTTTCCACATTTTAAAACATATGATATGATATGTATTGGTTAGTTCAATGAGTAATAGACAGATAAAGTGTACTTGTCGATGGCTTCTTGTATCCATTATGAAAAATAGAAGCAACCTGGAACTTGATTTTTGCTTCATAAATAATATATATAACCAACGGAAGGGGGAAAAAAACGAATGCAAGAGGCATGATTTCACTAGCTAAAACAACCAACTTTAAATCAATTTTATGAAGCGAGTGATAACATTGCTTAATATTTTATATTTATTAATTAAGTTTTAGTAATTGTCCTAATTCAAAATTTATTCTATCCCCAATTTATGATATTTTATATCAAACCTACCATTTATCATTTTTCGTTGCAAAAAGTTTTCTCTAGACTCATCAAATTAAGTTATGACTAATATTTAAATTAGTTTTTAAACTACTTGATTTTGTTTCCTACTTATATGTTTAATAAATTGTATCTCAAAATTCATGTTTACACTAAATTAACATAAATCTAGCTTATCAAAAAGGTTATTAAAATTGTCCAAGGGAGTATAAAACCTTTTTTATTATTGTATCTTTTAGAGTTTAAATCAATATTTATTCTTAAGGATTTCGGTAACCAATGAAATTTTAAATTGAAATGTCTAGTTGATTAAAAATAAAAATAAAATAATTTGATTTAATTTTAAAATAAAATTTAAGGACTGATTTACGTATTATTCTATTAAATTATTGATGTCTACTAAATGACTAGATTAAGTTGTAAAGTTCGAATTTAAAATTTAATTTTTAAAAAAAATTATATGAAATTTAAAATTCAAAACATTGAGCGTTTCTGATATTCCTGCATATATACATACATCAATTCACGAAGAGAAGGAAATGGCGGGGTCTCTAACTCTGCCCCAGATTTTACTCTAATCTCAGAATAATAGTATCACTACCATACACACTCCGAAGCAGTAGTAGCACGCTGGTACTCAAACTTCATAGTCACTCCAACTTCACATACATCAACAGGGACGCTTTCTGAGCTACAAGTTCATGATGTGTGATGTTATCTTAGTTACAACCAAGTAAGAACCTTATACTCGTATGTTTGCGCAAGTTGTTAAATAATATTTCTTTTCCTGATTGTCAGTGAACCAACATATATAACTAGCAGTCCCACTAGAATTAATTTTTCTTGGCTGTCAGTGAACTAACCTTCTTCGAAAACGTACGAACTTTATTTCCATATGACTATGGAACTAGTAGTCCTGATTATCAAACAACAGTAGAGTAATACAAGATAACAAAAATAATATGGCCAACCCTTTTCTTGTCAATGTACGATCCATCATCTCCAACATAAAGGGTACATAAAGATAAGACAATATGGACGTGGTGTGGTGGTTGATCCTGACTCCATATAGTTGAACTACACTACAAGCAAACAATGGCATCTGAAAGCAAAGCGGAAAGAATCCCAATCACTTGCATGCCAAACCATGGAATCCTTCGCTGAAGCCATCTCTAGGAGTTTGAATGACGTGTAACAGTGAATGTGTGGTTCCATACACTAATAGTAGTAGCAGTCGCCAAGTTTTCCATTGATGCGCACCAGAATCTATCTGGAAGTTGTAATTGAACATTCATGCATATAGAAGAAAACTAAGGCAATTTACCGATAGGTTTTGTGGCCTTGTTACGAGTTTTGTAGCGTTAAATTTCATTATGGGAGGAAAGGCTATTCTTCTTTATTTCTTAGATTTGACATAAAACCTTTCATCTGTATTTGAATTGAAGAAGATAACCAATTAAAAAAGGACATACAAAAGTTTAGTCTAGACATGTATTTCAGTGCAATTTGCAAACAAATTTAAAGGAAAAAGTGAACTGACGGCAAAATAGTGGCTGTCGAACCACCTTTCACTGAAAATGACTTCATGCCAACTCCTACACTTGAACAGATTAAGCGCCGAGGCCACACTTTCACTAACTCCACTTGTGTTCTCACACTTACCTCGTGAATTAACTTTCAATCAAGCAGCTTGATCGTTGGCAAGAATGTGTAATATTTCTTGTGCAATATGTGAATTAGGCTCATAGAATTCATTTTTAAAATGTATATTCAGAAGTTCAATTTCTTTAGTACTAATGATAATTTTAAAGGTTGAAAGCATAATGTCATATTGTTTAGTATTATTTATTTTAATTGAGCATTGAATTTTGTTACAAAATACAAGCAAAAATTTATTATTTATTTAGAATTTCCAAAGGATTACAATTCGATTGACATTTTCTAATAGCTTTATCCTTGCTTAAATATTTATTATTTCAGCTACATCCAAAACATAATAGTAAATGGACTTTTCGATTATAGATGATTAAGAAATATTAGCAAACAAAAAATACTTAGATAAATATGTCAATAAAGTTTCAAAGGCGAAATTATAATTTATCATACTTGGAAAATATTTGTCATAACAATAAACTAAGGACTTATATATTCGTCTATTATGAGATGCAAATGTAAAATTGTCAATTCAATTGTGAAAATTTAAAATACTGTAACAATTGGTTGAAAGAATATGAAAATTTTAGGGCATACCCTAGTTCAGTCAACTTGCTCTTACTTGGGTTGCTGGGCTTCACAATAGTATAGGGGGAAATTGTGAATTCCATTAAAGACCATGCAGTTGGTAATAAGCTTTTTTTTAAAAAAATTATAGTTGGTAGTAAGTTACCCTGTAGACTCTCCTGAAGGCTGAAACACGGCACTATGTCAAACATAATTCACCTAATTAGTTTGCTTGTTGAAGCAAACAATGATGGTTTGTTGGCTAATTTTATTCTGTCTTGACCGTACACGTACATTTTTATGGAAGTCACATCTTTTTTTCTCTCCCATTTCTGGTTAAATGGGTGAATGTCACTTGGCATCAAAGTCCAACGAGGATGCGTGAAAGGTCTATCCACAAAGAAAATTATGTGACTACAATCCCTATCATAACCCACTAGCGAACGTAAGATGTAATCTGTATCACAATCTTCCATTCGTTTCCCCTCTCCTGGAGGCATACATTTCCAAGCTCCCTCAATTAGCTCTTGACTTTATACTGCCGACGATGCACCAAAGTCAATATTACACGATGGGTTTCAGGTTTTAGCTAACAGAAGTATTATAAGGACATTTCAATAGGCTCAAGTCAATAAAACTCAACATTCACCTCGTAACTTAGTGCTAAAGAAGGCCTTAAGAGCTTTCCTCAGGGTTCCACTTTTAACCTCTCTTTCTGTGTTAAAACAATAATCACGTCTCATAAGTTAATGGAGCAGGGTAGATCCAAACACTAGAAGAAATAGGGGTCGACTACCTGAGATATTGACGATGGTTCTTTCTCTATAGAGAAAAGAAAAGGGATAACTCAAAATTGCTGAATTATAACACTAGACGTTACAATAGCTTAGTAAAAAACAACTGCAACATTACGCCATACAAACATTATAATCAAGGCAGAAAATTGAATCTCTCTTAAAGATGAG
Organism: Erythroxylum alaternifolium; assembly: GCA_027478495.1. Classification (NCBI taxonomy): domain Eukaryota; kingdom Viridiplantae; phylum Streptophyta; class Magnoliopsida; order Malpighiales; family Erythroxylaceae; genus Erythroxylum; species Erythroxylum alaternifolium. The sequence goes on along the minus strand of JANIIA010000009.1, from coordinate 8,997,014 downwards.
AGGATAGTACGCGGCCGCTACATTTCTTCTCTGAAAAGTAGTAGGGCATAGAAAAACAGATTCGAACAGGGATTTAGATTTCAGTCACTGATAATTTATCCCATTCCCGATCAGTTAAACTCGAGCCTTTTGACATCTGAGCTACCATTACACTCAAGCCTTTTGACATCTGAGCTACCACTCTACAAAGAGCTCAACTTCAGGGACACCTTAAACGCATACCTTATCATCTACGCTAGGCTCAACAGTATGTGAATATGTGGTCTTCGCTGAGGTGTTATCAAGACCACGCATATCACTTTAGAACTATGTCTGCAGGCTTTGCTCCTCCAAATTTTATCAGAAAATCTGATATAATTATGACTTTCTGTTTCCAACATTCCATGAAAAGATTTCAAGGCAAGCCAGGATAAGTGTCACCGCCCATAGATGTCCTGGCATTCCCAAGGTATTTCAATATCATTACCTACTACTAGAATCTTCACTTTGCTCCAACATAGGTCAGTTGTAAGTAATTACAAAGTCTGAACAATAAAACAAATCCCAAATGCATGATTTTATTCTAAAAATGTCAGAGGATAGCAAAGCATCCAAGTGATCAACCAGCTAGAAGTACGTTATAACTGGTGTACCTTGTCTCGACATGCAGAACTTGCTAACTTGTTTAGTACAATTGGGATCATCATAACATTTAACGAGTCGAAGCAAAGGTCATGACACACTATAAGCAGTAATAGAAAGCTACATTCCACTCAGTTCCAAAAATTAACATTAGGCTCTATAGGAGGAACTGATGAAACGCAAGAAGCAACAGATCAGACGGCTTTCTTAAAGACAGTTGCTTACTATATTGGTGTCACCCCAACAACACCTGCATTCACGAGTAGAATAATAAGAAGGTTTTTATTAATTATAGCTGAAGATCATATTCACAAATGCACTGGAGACGGGGATCTATAAGCAAATAATGCAGGTACATCAATGAACAGGTTACCTCTGGAAATAGAGTTATGTCAATAAAATAATATGTCACCAATTAACGAGGCAATATGCAAGTTCAATTATCCCCTCCTTTCACATGCAAACCTGTTCTTTCAATAACATCTAGTAACTCGCCAAATAATATTTCTCTAAGCTCACTTAATTGCTCATCAAGCCAAGAAAGCTGCTGGGTGATTTTCTAACTCTAACCAAAATCAAAGAACTCCAATTTAAGCACTGTTATATATGAAAGATCATATATCTTGTACCCAAAAATAAGCTCACCGGTACAAAGTTCCTTCACTCCTGCAATCTAAAGAGGAACAATAATGCAACAATACAGAAAATATTCCTCTCACATTTTGAAATTTCCGAACAAACTTTCACAATTCAAGTACATGTGGACACGGTGTCCTATGTACCAAATTCATGTCAGCAACAAAGGAGCCCTATCATAATGCCTTGTGAATTTCATCAAGTTCTCATATATGGTTATTGTAGATGATAGTTGTGTTAAAGAATACAATCCTCCTTAACGAATTTTTAAACCTCAAATATGATTTGGAATGGGCACATTACATAATCCAATTATTGGATATCTTCTAAAATTTTTAATATAAGAAGGCTCCAACCAACAATATGCCTCAGCAATACCATTGATCAATAGAACCACTCTTCATCATATAATTTGCATATATATGCAGGTATGATAACATTACTTGATGACGTGTATATATACACATGCAGAAATAGTGGAAAAGTTCATGCACATACATTGCGCAACATGTGCACCGTCTCTCACAAGCATGTTGGTTAAAGCTAATAGGTCAGAACCCATGGGAAAAATCCTAAACACATTTTCTAATATTTCAACTTTTCACCTTATATGTCTAATTGCTAACGAAATGCCTAATACCAAATATCATGGAGAACGGATAACACATAAATTCTGCAGATAATGCAAATGTCCTATTAAAACTTTTGCAATCAATCAGTAACAAATTTCTACTTGATGAAACCGTGGAACATTGAGGAAGGAATTATTTCAGCTTCCCTAAATGATCATAATAATTGTTCACAAAGCACTACACCTCCATATCCTCGTGTACGCCCAAAGAACCTTCTACAGCCTGCAGCACACTTCATGGATCCAGCAAGATTTTCTAATTTGAAACAATATAATGAATCTATCCCTTTTCCCATTTTCACAACAAACACTTCTTGATTTATCAGCATAAATAGATTCTGAAAATGAATAAGCTTTCAATGCACCCCAATTTCCTTTCCTTTTCAAAATATTTCTATGCGTATGTTTTTTGGGAACTGCAGCAACTGTCGTTAGAACAACTAATATGTTATTAACGACGCACTGAATTATAATTTGTACACAGCATTTTAAGTGCTCATCAGAGTACATGCATACTAAAAATAACACATATAATGGAATCCAAATGGATATATAAACATGAGCTATATCAGCATGCCTCTCAAGCACAGAATACAATTAGAAGGAATCCACAAAGCCATTAGGAAAGGAAACTAGAGATGAAAGCACAATTTTTAATTTCCATTTATTATACTTACCACATGCTAATCTTCCTCCTGCATTTCCAGTGGTCAAACTAAGCTCATGGCCTCCTTCAGATGCAAAAATCAAATATGGGTGTAAAAATATAAAACAAAGAATGGCTATACTAGTGCTTGAATTGTAGCTGTAATACAAGAGAAACTTCATAAGTAATAAATCACAATTCATATTTCCAGTCCCAGAAGCATGTATTTAATTCATTAAATGATTTAATGTTGGAACTGGTAAAGTTGCTCTTTTGTAATCATAAAGTCACAGGTTTAAGTCATAAAAATAGCCTTTTTTGTAAAGACACAAAGGAAAGGCTGCATATATCATATAACCCTCCTTAGACCCTCACAAAGCGGAGAGTCTTGTGCACTGGGTAAGTTAACTTTCATTTAACGTTGGAACTGATTTTAATTGATAAATGTACCAAATTCCTAAGTTACTCCAGGTAAAACCCAAGCCCTAAGAACAGTATGTGCTATTCAGGTCAAAACTGTAACTAAGTGGCCTTGCAACTAGAAAATTCATTTATGAACCATTTTCCCCTACTCTACGTCCAACTTCCCCAGCCACAACAAAATGTTGTGGCAAATAGTAAGAACTACATCATAAACAATGCAATGGCAACTTCAAGCTAACTTTTCCCAGCTTTTTAGAATCAGTCAAGGAGATTATTGTGGAATTGTTATTTGACAGCTAATGGTTTTTGCAAGATCTTGGCACTCATTTCTGAAAATTTTGAAGTTATCTCAACTTCTACATCTCCCCCCACATGAAGAAAATTCTGTGATAGCAGTGCACGGAAAATAACCTGTACAACTGCAAAAACGATCCTCTAATGATACATATGACAAGAGCATTTAGCTTGAAAGTGTAAGACAATTTCATTGTTTATAAATGACGTGTATCAGCTCAGGCCACCATTATAGTGGATGGATAATCTACCAACATAACACACCATATAATGGTACGAACAAGATTACCCTTTCCAAGGTCATCTTCAAGCTCATGGACCACAAGTGCTCTTCCAATGACGGCATTAGGACCGCTCAATGGTATCTACACATTTTATCAAAGATCAAAGCCAAAGTCACTTTCATTACCAAGACAACCAATGTTAGGATCAGGGGCATGAAACAGTGCCGAAAATCACATAATCACCAACTAGAAACAGCAGTTTTTATGCAAGCAAAGCCATTCTCTACAACAATCTGATAAACCCAATTCCTTCGATTGAACAAAATAACACTAAACAGAGAATGAATTAAAGAATCTGTAATGAATTAGCCATATCTTCCAGTGAATAGAAAAAGAAACAAAGAATTCAGCTGGGACCTTTCAAGAGGGCCCCTCTCTCCAAACAACAATTACGACAGTTCCAAAAGATCCTTCTGGAATCTATATTATTACTATTTAAACTATCTCTAACGAGTATAAGGAAATGCCAAAATTACCCCCACAAAACAAACAAATAACAGATATCCCAATCCTACTTTTACGCCTTCCTTTTTCGGATGTATGTTTTAAGGATGGGAGGCTTATCAACACTCCCCCCCAAAACAGCCACCTTGTCCTCAAGGTGAAATTCTGGGAACTAGCAATCTATAACAGAGAATAACTCTCAAGTTGCCTCAAATTCCTGCAATGCCTTCCACTTGATCAACACCTCATATCCTCGTGCAGATTGTCTGGCTTGTAACACCTTCTCAGGTTCCACCACCCATTCTAACTCAGAGCCCAATGTTGAAGGTAAGGGTTTGACCATGCTGATGAGTTCATACTGTCCATTTCAGCTGGGAAACGTGGAAAACAGGGTAGATGGAGGTTGTAGAAGGAAGTTCTAGTTTATAAGCCACAGCTCCTACCTTCTCCAGAATCTTGAAAGGCCCAAAATACTTGGGAAATAATTTTTCATTAAGCTTACCCGTCAAAGAGCGCATGCAATACAGCCATAATTTCAGATATACTTGTTCCCCTTCTTCAAAATGAATATCTCGTCTGTGTTGGTCAGCTGAAACCTTCACTCTGCTTTGTGCAGGGTAGAGTAGTTGCTTTAAGTCTTCCAAAATGGAATCCCTTTCTCTTAGCTACTATTCCACTGCTGCAACTGATGTTGGCAATGAGCCAAATCGAATTAATGGGGGAGGCAAGCAGCCATACACAACTTGGAATGAAGTGGTTTTGATGGACTCATGAAAGGTTGTATTACACCAATACTCCGCCCATGAGAGCCACTTGCACCATTTCTTTGGACTTCCATTAGCAAAACAACGAAGATAGGTCTCAAGGCAACGGTTAATTACCTTGGTTTGTCCATCAGATTGAGGGTGATAGGCAGTGCTCTGATGGAGTTTAGTGCCTTGAAGTCAGAAAAGCTCTTCCCAAAAGTGGCTAATGAACATTTTATCTCTATTTGACCCCAAGGAACGTGGTACTCCATGCAACTTAACCACCTCCTTCACAAAAACAGCAGCTACTTCTTTAGCTGTGAAACGATGCTTTAGGGGAATAAAATAAGCATATTTGCTCAATCTATCGATCACCACCAAAATAGTTACATAGCCCTCAGATTTAGGTAAACCCTCAATGAAATCAAGGGACAAATCCTCCCATATTTGATGGGAAATTGGAATGGGCTGTAGCAAACCAGCCAGGGATAAAGCTTGGTATTTATTTTGCTGACAAATATCACACTCTAAGACAAATTTCTGCACTACCCCTTCATTCCTATCCAATATATATCACTTTTCATTCTTTTGTACGTCCTAAGAAAACCAGAGTGCCCACCTATAACGCCACAATTGTACTCTGGAAGGAGCTTGGGAATGAGGGTAGAAGTACGAGGAATGACAAGTCTCCCTTTAAAGAGTAGGTTCCCCTGAAAAATTGTGTATCTGGCCATTTTGATTCACCTTCCATCAGACCACGAAAAATAGGACTAAGTTTTGAATCTTCAGACACCTCTTTCTTGAGCTGGTGTTCATCCATCACCATCTGGTAATTGAGGGCTGTCAGCAAAGATGCATCAGCCAGTGGTAGTCGTGACAATGCATCTGCTGCATTGTTTGTTTTTCCTAGTTTATAGTGAATCTCAAAGTCATATCCCATGAGCTGCACCATCCATTTTTGATAATCGGGTTGAATCACTCGCTGTTCTAGTAAAAATCTCAAGCTTCTCTGGTCGGTGTAGATGATCAAATGCCTTCCTAACAAGTAATGGCGCCATTTTTGCACTGCCAACACTACGGCCATCAATTCTGTTTCATATATGGGCTTCAATCTATTGCGAGGAGAGAGCGCTTGGCTGAAAAATGAAATGGGCTTCCCCTGCTGCATCAATACTGCTCCCACATTGATTGAAGAGGCATCGATTTCAATGGTGAAGTTTTGTGTGAAATCCGGAAGGGTTAGCACCGGAACTGTTGTCATAGCGGGCTTAAGTGTACGGAATGCCTTCTCTGCTACGTCATTCCAATCAAACGAATCTTTCTTGAGCTGTTGGGTGAGAGGCCACGCAAGAGTCCCATAGCCTGCCACAAACCGTCGGTAATAGCCCGTGACCCCAGAAAACCTCTCAGCTCCTTCAAACTTGTAGGTGAAGACCACTCTAACATCACTTGAATTTTTCCTTAGTCAACACTCACTCCTTCAGCTGAAATCCAATTGCCAAGGTATTCAATTCGTCTTTGGCTGAATGTGCACTTTTTCACATTCAAGTTTAGTTGTTTCTCATTCGACAAGGTCAGAACCAAGTCTAGATGTCTCTCATGAATGTTTGCATCACTGCTGTAAACCAGTATATCATCAAAAAACACAAGAACAAATTTTCGAAGATAAGGCCGAAATACCTCATTCATCAACGATTGAAAAGTAGTTGGGGCGTTTGTCAAACTGAAAGGCATAACGAGAAACTCATAATGCCCTTCACGTGTCCTAAAATTTTTTTTAGGAACATCCTCAAGTCGAACTCGGATTTGATGGCACCCGAATTTCAAATCCAATTTAGAGAAAATAAATGCTCCTTTTAACTCATCCAATAGTTCTTATATAATTGGAATTGGAAATTTTTTTGGAATCGTGGCCTTGTTCAAAGCTCGGTAATCTATACACAAACTCCAACTTTCGTCTTTCTTCTTCACAAGTAACATCGGACTAGAGAAAGGACTCATGGAGGGCTGGATAATTCCTATCGCGCACATTTCTCGTACTAATTTCTCAATCTCCTTCTGAAATTGTGGGCATCGATAAGGACTTACATTGATTGTTTTAGTCCCGGGTTCCAATCTAATAGCATGATCAACTGCTCTCTCAGGTGAAGACCCAATTTCTCCGAAAAGACTTTGGGAAATTTCTTCTTCAGCTGCCCAAACCATGTTCCTTCCTTGTTGGCTAATTCCTCACTCACTTCTTCAATCTACATCTGAGCACACTCCACTAGGACGCCATATCCTTCCCTATTAATTTCCTTCATCATTGTTTTCAAAGAAATTCCAATTTTGCATAAGCTCATGTCCCCTCTCCACTTCACCGCCACACCAACAACATTGAATACCATCAAAAGTTTTAGACAATATACCTCCATTTTTCTTACTGTACTCAACCATTGCATTCCTAGAATGAGATCAGTACTCCCCAAATGAAGAGGCAAAAAATTAGTAAATATTTCCAATCCCTGTACTAACACCCTCACATTTCTACATATTCCCTTTCCCTTTACTGATAGTCCATTTCCCATAACCACCCCATACCTACAATTTGAATTCACTGGAAGTTTGAGGGCTGCCACCAATTCCTCCGAAATGAAGTTATGTTGCGCCACAGTCGACCATTATAATCACTTCTCTGTTTCCCATTTCAGCTCTCATTTTCATCGTTCCCAACATCGGCAATCCCATCAAAGTATTTAAAGAAACTTTCACTGTTTCCACCAGACTTACCTCCATCTCCTCAGACACAGGCAGACTCAAGCAAGGTTCCTATTCATCGTCATCGTTGATGTCAGCCAACTCCATTTCTCCCTTGTTGACTACCATAATCTGCAATTCTTTTTTGCATTTGTGCCCCGGATCAAATTCCTCATTGCATGTAAAGCATAAGCCCTTAGCTCGGCGTGTTTGGATCTCAGCATCGGTAAGTCGTAGCCGCTGCCTAGGGCTTGCGACTGTCGAATGGGTCTGTTCCTTAGCTTCGAATGCATTCCGGTTCTTATTTCCTGAAACTATCCCTTGAACCAAACCGTTGACCCCCAACCTTCGGATGTCTAATGGGCTTCTAGAATACAACCCCGGTGTCCTGGATTCATTTATTGGCCCTTAGCTGATCCCGTAGATAACGAACCTCTGAGTCCGTTGACAACCCAATTTTTCTCCTCCACTCTTTGGGCCATATCCATCATAGTTTTCAGCCCACTGGGATTTAGCACCTTCAACTCGGCCGTTATCTCTGGTTTCAACCCTTTTAAGAAACGTTCCCACCATCACCTTCTCCAGTAGCTCAACCAATGCGGCAGATCGAGCCTCAAACTCCTGCCTGCATTCTGTTACAAAACTCTCCTGCTTTATGCCCAAAAACCTCTCATACTCATCTCCTTCTTGCCTACTTTGTTTCAATTCCACCCAACTCCAGAAAGGGGTTCTTATATCCTTCCACCTGAACCATGCAAGTGCCTCCTCATCAAAATTGATCGACGCTGCCATCAATCTCTTGACATTCGTCATTTGATGTACTTCAAAATACCGTTAAACAACCACCCTTCTGGATTTTCTCCGCTAAACACCGGCAACTGCAACCGCCGACCCCCTCTCCACACATCCTTGCCTCCGCTAGCCTCTCCCCCACTCACTGTTTCCCCAATTCGTCCATTGTAACTCATGGTTGGTCGTTGGAAAAAAGTTTGTGATGCTTCCCCAGTGAGTCCTCCACCTATTCCCGAAGTGCCCTCCTTGCTCACTTCTTTTCCCTTTTCCTTGGCTCGCTCAAACAGCTCAATAAATTCTACAACTCGGGCCAGACTCTAGGTAATACCATCAATTTGTCGCCCCATTCCACTCATCTCTCCCTTCATCTCTTCTATCTCCTTATCAATGGTCTCAAACTTTGCTTCAGTGTTTTTTGGCGCCATAGATCAATGCTCTGATACCAAGTATTATAGGTCTTATGGCAGAACCAACCCCAAAAGCTAGCTTAAAGGGTGGGAGAGCCCATAAGCCTATAAACTCCACATCAGCCTCTCTTATTACTGATATAGGACAATTAGACGGTAACATTCCACCACGCTTCAAAGCCCAGGCACCGGCGAGCTGGTTGTGCACTAGACCTTTCCTAGCCTCGAGCAAACACTACTATACCGATGTCACCACCCATGAACCCACAAGCTGGTTGTGCGCTAGACTTTTTTCTAGTCTCAAGCGAACACTACAATACCAGTGTCACCACCCGTGGCCGTGGCACGAGGACTTGAAGGAATGATGTTAGCTCTGATACCAATTGATAAACCCAATTCCTTCGATTGTACAAAACAACACTAAACAGAGAATGAATTAAAGAATCTGTAATGAATTAGCCGTATCTTCCATTGAATGGAAAAAGAAACAAAGAATACAGCTGGGACCTTTCAAGAGGGCCCCTCTCTCCAAACAACAATTACGACAGTTCCAAAAGATCCTTCTAGAATCCATATTATTGCTATTTAAACTATCTCTAACGAGTATAAGGAAATCCCAAAATTACCCCCACAAAACAAACAAATAACAGATATCCCAATTCTACTTTTACGCGTTCCTTTTCCGGATGTATGTTTTAAGGATGCGAGGCTTATCACAATCCCCCAACCCCACCCCCATAAAAAAGAAAAAGAAACAAGAAGATGGGAAGAACATAAAAGGATTTAGCTCAAGCAAGTTACCTGGCTATCTACTATTGTTGCTTCAGCCACCCCTGTATTTTGACAACTCAGATGGTATCTTCTTAAGTGCTTGGCAAAGAATACAGAAGTTCAAAGAAAATTAAGGATTTATGTACCATCTGCATTAGCAACTATGTTTCCCAGGTCGCCCGCATGACGAATTTTATCTTCAGGAGCACCATGTGTCAGGTTGTTGGGATTGAAATGTGCCCCTGCGAAGTTGATATGAAACAAGAAAAAAATGATTATAAAAACACAACAGCAAGTATTGAAATCATTCCCAAATTAGCTGAAAGTTGCTGCCAAGTCCCACCCGTTGAGATGCATCCATTTGTTGTATCCCCATATTCATGCTACAGAGAATAATGACCAAAACAAAAACTTCAGTAAAGGAAACTAAACTCAAATCTAGGTAAAGAGATAAAAGTAAAAAAAAATGCAAGAACATGCACCAGGTGAAATCCATGAAGGCCAGGAGTAAGCCCTGTTACACGGACATTAACAGTTGTTGGACCTGTGAAAGCATAAACACCTCATCAATCAACCATCACTAAGTTACTGGCGTCTTTCCATCCTGAAGGTAACTCAACCATAGAGAAATTTCCGTCTTAGCATATTCAAACAACCGAACCACAAAATATATAGACTTGTTGACTTAGCCAGGCAGACAGAATGTCCACCACATATCGGATATAGGTTAAAAAACTTGAGTAAAACGAAATCAAAGTTCAGAAAACTTAACCGTTAAGGAGCTGAAACAACTTTGTTCGAGTAATGTCAACTACAAATTTTGCACTAAATGCACCACATTTCCTCCAGTAGGTCGTTCCCAAGATAGTTGATAGAAAATGCAAAAACACATTTTTAATTTTAAAAAATGAGCTAAAATCGAAAACCCAACTGAAATTCAAAACTTAAAAGGAACCATTTTCTAAAGCAAATAGAGCATTTGGGAGTCAGTTCCTAATTACCCATTTCAGGGAAGAAAAAAAAAAAGTTTACCCATTTACCAAAACGAACTCCCAGTTACCTTTGCCCAGTATATATTATCATTTAAACACAAAACCTAACATCAACAATCACCAAACAAAACAAAAAAAGACGAAGAGGAAACAGTCAGAATTAATTGAAAATGCAATCCTTAAAGAAAAGGGGACCAGGGTCACAGACCATCATCCTCTTGGGTCAAGGTGGCAACCCCTTCAACAGTGGAATTTCCCTTGAGGACAGCAACGGCCTTCTTTGTAGCAGCTACGACGGAGAGAGGTTTCTTGGAGGAGGCCGCAACAGCGAGGGATTGGCGAGGGAACTTGAGGGAGATGCCGTGGAAAGACGAGTGGAGAGAAGGCTGAGGGTGGCTGAGGGAGATGGAGATTGATGGAGAGAGCAGAGGAGAGGGTGGAGAAGCCGTGAGGATGGTGTGAATTGCCATTGCCGCCACTGCCGCTGCTTGCATCCCTTGAGGCAGATGATAAAATGATAATGTTGGCGTCAGTTCTAGTGGCTGCTATACTATTACTATACCAACTATTATTATTCTTCTTGTTTTTAATATGATTTTGGCATTTGGACTTGAGTTGGCGGTGATGGGGTCTATGTTTGCATTTGGTACATGGAATTTGCTTCATTGGTCCTTATCCAAGTTCGTCTTTTGTGATTCTATGGCTACTACGTTTGGAATTATAAATAATTTATGAAGTTAATTGTTGCCCAACGTTAATATTAACTCCTAGGAAAAATTAATCAGGATTCTAATATCATTAGAAAGATTAATCAACACTACAAAAAAAAATTATTATATCACTGAGAAAAAGGCCTGGGAATAAGGAAAAAAAAATGTGCCACGGCATAGAACAACGGGACATGTACATCCTGAATGTAAAGATGAGCTGGTTTTTACCACCATACGAAGGAGATGAGTTTTACATACGAATCGTTTTGTAGTATAAAACATTGTGATCTTGCTTCGTCACAAAAAATCCAGGGTTGGCAACGCCAATGCTGAATTCACGTTATTTATAATGTTGTTGCTTAGCTATTATAGGTAGGGCCATGTATAAATTAAGGACGTAGCCTTTGATAGTTTGGTCAAGGAAAAGAAAAATCAAATTTTCTACAGTTGGCTTCTCATGAACATACTAAGTTAGACAATAGTATAATATAACGTACTTTCAGTTGCATAACAACGTTTGGCAACCACAACCATTTGTTTTCCGGTTCAACAAACAAAACAACAAAAACTGCCTATTAAAGGTCATAAGGTGACACATCCGAGAAGAAAACGCAAACAACCAAAATTTTGTTAAGCTCAATTCAGTTTCTCGATGTTCTTAAGAAATGCCCATAATAACCAACTTTAGAGATTTCCAACATCTCTCTTTGTTTGACTTCTGTTCTTACAGTTGAAGCAAACCAGTTGATTAATGTCTATCTTTGAGTTGGGAAAAGAAACTCCGGAAAATTCCTTAATCTCCATTTAAATAAGCATTATGCTTGTGAAAGTTCTCATAACCAGCTAGCTTAAAGATTTGCATACAATTCCTTCTGTCAATTCTTGATAGGTTCTTCTTCTTTTTTCCGATTCATCAATGGAAATGAATAGAGCACAAAATGTAACTGTGTGTTTTAGTATACCTCCCAAGATTGAATCAGATGGTTATTTTCATGAGCACCAACTTATGTTGGGGGCATCCTTGTCACTTCTTCAATTGCAGATGGTTCTCATTTTATTCATTGGTCAGGCAGTTTATTTCTTCCTCAAACACCTGGGAATCTCTTTATTTGTCTCGCAAATTTTGGTATGTTCCATGTTCCATGTTTCTTGTTTCATTGTGTTTAAAATGCATTTGAAATAGCGCTAATTGGTTCTGACCACCTTAATAATTATAATTTTAAAACAGACGGGACTCATTCTAGGTCCTACTTTCCTTGGACAAACACAAACAATGAGAAATTTGGTGTTTCCTCATGACAGTCAAGATGTGCTTGGAACAGCAGCTGGATTTGGCTGCTCATTGTTCATGTTTCTTATTGGAGTGAAGATGGATCCTACATTGTTATTTAGGACAGGGAAAAAGGTTGTGATCATCGGTGTCACGACCGTTCTCACGCCTTTAGTATTTGGCTTGGGCTATCAATGGGCCCTTATAAATACATATCAAGGAATTACAGTGACAATTCTCCAATGTCTCTCCAGCTTCCCTGTCATTTCCTACCTCATAAGTGACCTGAAACTGACAAATTCTGAACTTGGTCGGATGGGGTTATCTTCTGCATTAGCCAGTGACATTTTAAATGTATTTCTCATAATTTTCTTACCCATAATTGGTAATAATTCTGCAAAAGTAACAACGAAAGATGGAACAGCAATTCTTGCCTTTGTTTTAGTCACCCTTCTCGTAATCAGACCCATTTTGGTTTGGCTAGTCGAAAGGACTCCTGAAGGGAAACAGGTCAACTCTTCCACCGTTCACCTTCTAATAGTATTCGCGTTTCTTTCGGAGTTATATTTCCATTTGTTCCATCAAGTTCAATATGTTGGCCCTTTCATCGCGGGATTAGCTGTACCTTCCGGACCACCTTTAGGATCTGCTTTGGTACAGACATTGGAGTCAGTTACCTCAGCCATCCTTGTACCTCTGTTCGTTGCGACAACAACTATGCGGGCAGATCTTTGGTTGATTATTGGTAATTTTGATAATATCAAAATTTTCATGCTCTCCATGATCTTAATTCTCGCGGTTAAATTCGTGGCATGTTTAATAATTTCATGGTGCTGCAACTTGCCTTTGGTTGATGCTGTGGTACTTGCTTTAATAATGACTAGCAAAGGGATCACTGAGCTTATCATGTTCTCTATTCTGAGAGACCTCAAGGTATTACACAAGTTTCAAACTTCCATTTTTTCCCTACTACGATAATATATATCATTCGTGGTTGCTAATTTTATCATTACCGTGAACTATTTCAGATCATAACTAATGATCTTTTTGCTGCACTGACTCTTTGGATTACCCTCAACACAATTATTGTTCCAATGCTTGTGAAAGCCATCTATGATCCTTCTAGGAAATATGCAGGCTTTCAGATGAGGAACATTATGGGTTTGAAGCCCGAGAGTGAGTTTCGAGTTCTTACTTGTATTCACATGCCTGAAAATATAAACAATGCCTTGAAATTGTTGGATGCAATGTACCCCACAAAAGAAAGCCCCCTCGATTTATATGCTCTTCATCTTATCGAGCTAGTTGGTGAATCCACTCCAGTGTTCTATGCCCACCCGAAGAACAAACCAGTTGCTAACTTCTACTCCCAAAATGTCGTCCAAGCCTTCAACAACTATGAGAGAGACAACTGGGGTACTGTCTCTGTCCATAACTTCACTGTAATTTCTCCTCGAAACCTAATGTATGAGGACATATGCACTCTTGCCCTTGACAAGATCACATCCTTTATCCTTATTCCCTTCCATGCCAAGTGGTCTATTGGTGGGAACATTGAGTCAGAAGATGAAAAGCTGAGAGCTTTGAATGCCATGGTCCTTCACAAAGCTCCATGTTCTGTTGGTGTCTACTTCAGTCGAGGAAAACTTACGCGTCCACAGTCAAGGCTATCATTTAACTCATCCACTTATGCGTGTATGCTTTTCTTTGGAGGTATAGATGACCGAGAGGCCTTAGTTTTAGCCAAAAGAATGACCAAGAACGCAAGGACAATCCTGACAGTGGTACGGTTCGTTCCGCAAATTGATAATAGCGGAGCTGCAGGAAGGGAAAGCAAGCAAGCATTAACTACAGAGGACATGATTCTAGACGAAAAAGAGTTGAAAGATGTGAAGCAAAACACAGTTTGTGATGAATATGTATTCTACTCGGAGCATGAAGTGAGTGATGGACCTCATACTGCAATGATAATTCGTTCGATGGCACAAGATTATAGTCTTTTCATCATTGGAAGAAGGCATGGCGAGAAGTGCCCGCAATTAGAAGGTCTAACAGAGTGGATGGATTACCCGGAATTAGGTCCAATTGGAGACTTGCTTGCTTCCAATGATGTTGATATCAAAGCATCTGTATTAGTGGTGCAACAACAAAAGCAGTTGTAATAAGAAACATTTACATGTTAATCGTGGTAATAGGCAAGTTTGGAACAATTAAAATTATTAGAACTTTTAATATTTGATCTTGTTATTCTTCATATTTTATCTCATTTCCTACCTTAACATAATGTGTTCTTTTTGGGCAACCTAATAACCTTTAGCCCCATCTGAATGTAGATTGACCAACTTTGTAGTTTTCGACTTGGTTCCTTACAAAATAAACACCTTTTGATATTAAGCTACGAAGAGAATACCTTTTCAAACTAGTTGATTCTAAACTTGTTGGAGTTCTTGTGTTACCATGAAAATATCGTAAGGTCATAAAGATAAAGAAGGAAATAGCTCCACAATCTCGCTTTGTACTGTTCAAACAAACTTTCCAGAGAATTTAATCCCTCTGTACGACGATGAATAGACACAAAGATTGGTTAAATTATTCTACTATTGATGACTTTGTGACATACGTTCAAATCTCATATTAGAGAAAACAAAATATTAAGAGAGCATCCTTAAGTCAAAAAACGAGGGCTTTTCTACTTTTATCGTACATCCTAAAAATTGCCTATCTTTCTTTTAAGGCAAAGATTTTTTTTTTCTCTTTTTGTAATATTTCACTTATATCATTTCTAAAAAATAGGGACGAAGAATTGCATACGAAGTAGAAATAAAAAATTGCAATCTTTTGTAACTAATAACAAGAATAGGAAAACAAACATTTGGAATTTGTGAGGATTAACTGAAAATGAACTTCGAAAATACGAAGTCCTTATGCGCTCTATATTAAAAAATACGTCTCACTTTTAATGTTTGATATGGCTATGAAAATTTTTGAAGAACCCTTTCTTCAAAAATAGAACAAAACAATTTTGTTTCTTTCTTTCTTAATTTTATTTAAAACGTGAAGAAAAAAACAACCTCCTATGCCCCTTTGCTTGTTATCTAAACGGTGCAACAAATAAAAGAGACGACAACCTCTCTTCTTTTGTAACGTTATTTCAACAAGTGAAAGAATATATCCCTCTTTTAAAATGAATAACTAAATTGTATTTTGTAAAGTGCAAAAAAACGACGGTGACGTTTTTACTTCTTTTTAAAAATGAAATAAAATAAAAATATTTTATTTTATTCATTTATTTTGCATAAGAGAATTTTCAATATTAATATATTTTCTGTGCTAGCAAAAAATATAATAATATGTCATATAGATTATTTAATAAATTATATATGCCATATAGATTATTTAATAAATTATCTCATAATAAATTAAATAATCATAAAGAGGAAATATTACACTCGTAAGTGTGTGACCAAATAGGTTTATCACTAAGCCGGTAGTAATTAATCTAATTAACGACTAATCAAGGTCGGCGTCTAACAACACTCCTCAACGACCAGATAGTATAAAGTAACATCCTTACAAAGACGAAACCTAGTTAAGGATAATGACCATGTTTAGCAATCAGCTGGTTGCATTAGCTGTTTGCTAATTCTATCAGCTATTAGCTGACAGTTAATTCTATTAGCTGATTTGACCGGCAGATTGCATTAGCTATTTGTTAGAGATGTTTGGTAAAATTAGTTGTTTAGTATTAGCTGTTAATGTGTAAAATGACTTACAAGGGCATAGGTTTTTTTAAAAAATTATAAAGGCATGAATTTGTCACCCGTGCATAAGAGTAGGCTTTTTTATTTTTATTTTTTACTTTTTTATTTTAATTATAATTATACTAATATTATTTTAATAAAAAATTAAATTAAAATTAAAATTTAATTATTACTTTAACAAAAATTAAATTTTAATTATTACTTAATAAAAATTAATTAAATTATAATTATAATTATGTTATTATTAATTTTTTTAAAAAATTAAAATAAAAAAAATAAAAAAGCCTGAAAAGTTTTGAGCTTGTAGTTAGACATAAATTTGATTTGTAAAAATTAATTAATGTATAGATTTGCTTATCTAAAGGGTATAATTGATTTTTCACTTGCTAAAAGTAAAATAGCTACTTGAAACACTGCTATTATATAGTGTTTTCAAATTCGACTGTTTGAGATAGATCAACTGAATTTTCATGTCCTTTCCAAACAAGTGTTTCAGCTGTTTGAAAAGTCAAACAGCTGAAACACTTGAATCAGCCAAAATATTGGCTGATCTGCCATCCTCCAAACATGTCCAATGTATTATTACCTTCTATCATTACAACTCTGAATTATCCTAAGGTATAGTTTAACTGTCAAACCCTATTAGATAACCAACTATATTACATGTTGATCATTAATGATCGGTGAATGACTTAGAAACTCCTTTTCTTCACTCATTCAATCGCCCTGGCCAAGGTCTTGAAACAACCATTAAGATCAATGACAACATAGAGTTCAAACTCATTACCTAGAGTCGATGGATCTCATCTTCACTCATCACTAATCAGATAGGTACTTAATTATATCCAATGATCATTCAACTAACATTTTTACATATTAGGTGTCCGACATCAAAACATAATAAGTGACCTAATGATTACTATGATGATCTCAGATCAAAGAAAAAATATACATTTAAATTCTTATGAGAATATCCTACTTGATAGTTCATAGGTAATATTAATCATTGAGAATTCTCAATTTGGTCAGGTTAATGATCATATCTCTATATGCATTATCTATATATGTAACTTAGTAAATGAGATTTACTAATATCCATCCAATAGATACTATTACATATATATTGATATAACCGGATTATTAAAAATCTTATTTGATGATCCTATGATCAAGAACAATTTTAGATTAAACCCTAAAGACTTTATTCTCATTATCATAATCTCCATTATGATGACAAGTGTATAAATTTAATCAAAGACTTATCATATTAGGATAAAAGCAATAAATATAATATGATAATATAATCATTTGTCATGTTATTAAATAAAGTTAATAATAACAAAGCATATATGTTCAATCAATTGCATAACGATTGAGTTATGGGCATAATTTCAACATATTATTTTTATTGTTGTATTTTAATAAATAAATAGATAAATATAATTATTAATTTTATTTGAATTATGTTATTTATCTTATCATATTATGGCCGATTAGATCTTACTCTTTACACAGTTTGTGCGTATCTATTTGAAGGAAGGTATCGCCGCGAGAGGCAAACGTTTTCAGGGAATTCAGTTTTAGCCGAAATGGCTCGAGGAAATTAACGTATGCTTAAAGTCGTAGGAAATGACATCTCACCGTCGTCAGACATAGTAAAACTATATTGACCGCGTTTATATTTGAATTGTTAATTACCACCTTATGAATGTAATAAACATGCATCATTAATTACAAAAGCAAACTTGTGAAGAAGATTTGCCCTAGAAGTGCATTGATTGAGGAGGAGTCGATTCCAGCGTTTACACCTCTTCTTGTACTTTTGTTTTCTTTAATTTGGCTGTCTTCATCAACTTACGAATACCAAGACTTCGGGTGATTCAAGTATAAACGTAATTTGCAATTGCTTTCAAATGCTTAGAACTTTTGAGTAGGAATTTTTGAAAAATTTAAAGATTTGGTACTGTAATTATAGTTCATTGACAGATATTTTGATGTTGGATTCATATTTTGATTTTGAATCATTATTTTGTCAACTAATTTAAATGAAATTTATGATTAAAAATTAATTTATAAAATAATTATTGAGTGAGAAAGCAAGAATTTTTCAAAAATAATTTTTGACTTTATACAGTTTAATTTGGAGTTTTTTTAGTGTGACAAAAGACAAAATCAATGAAAATTAAACTATGATACTAGAACTTACTATAAGATGAAAACATTAAATATAGAAATAGAAGACTGAAGATACAGTTTAACATTTTAGAAAAAAATTAATAAATTATTTTGTACTTTAATTTTATTAAAACAGTATTTTTATACTTTAAATATGATATAAAAGTGGTATAAAAGATATAAAATATTTATTTAAATTTTGTTGCAAAATATTAAAATAAAAATTATTCCTTAAATTAACGTTTAAAAAATATTTTTAAGATAGCCATAACATGTGATGTATTCAAATTGTTCATATACGATGTTAAGTAGTAGATTAACTTTAAAGTACTATTAATACTGATTTAAAATTCTAAAATATAATAATAATTAATCCTTCATAATTAAACATTAAGATGGCATAGACTTAAAATTTTTTTTTAAACATTAGGGTGACCTTTATTTTGTTTTTATTATGTTTGTGTACCTACTTGAAATCTCACTTTCCCTTACCATATACCTACAAGGTACATGAAAGCTTATAGCCACAGACATTAGAATGGGATTGGAAAACAATGTCCTTAGTTTCAACCAGGAAATGCAAGACAAGAAGTATTGAAACCGACTCTTGTAATTGTGTTCCTAGCTTTAATACCAAACAGCACCATGGAAGGACACCATTCAAGGCCTTATAATGTTCCGCCAATTATGTAGGGCAAATTGGAAAGTTTTCTCACTCTTTTGTACTGGTGTAGCAGAAGCGCAGAACACATTATGACACAACCGAACTTCAATGACCCGTAGCTATATTTTTTGGATCATTCTCAAACTTTTGCTACTTCCTTGCAAAATGGAGCAGAATCAATTCCTAACCACAAAGACAGGATAAGGGTAGTGGCCAGCTGAATATTTATACTACAATTTCCTTGTGGCTAAGTATCTATTCCAAAACATCCTACAGTTTTACTGTAAGTAGTGGACTGTCCTTTTCACGTTTGTGTGTGTAGAGAGCTTTTAGCTAAGGAACATCTCTAACTAGTTGCATGGCCCCCTTCTTGGAGCTTGAGTTTGCCAGCTTATGCCACTTCTCATTCGTACCCAATTTACACCAAGAAAACATGATGATATTCAGTTAGAAATTGAAACCGAAGACAACTAGGGTTTTGCCATGTAGTACCGTAGCTTTAAGACAAAGCATTTGGCAGAGTATGTATGGATTCTTTGTAAAAGGCAAGGACGAATATACGATTAAAAACATTTTGGTCGGTTATAAATATTAAAGAATGTTATTTTTGTAAAATTGGTATGTAAAAACACTACAAAGAAAATATCTAGTGATGAAGTTTTCATCCCAGGTTTTTCATTGCCCTTCTCCAAAATTGTTGTAAAGCCAAATAGAGCATATGGTGCATGAAGCACATGGTTTTGTGGAGCAAGATTGTAATAATTAATACTTGTGAAATATCTTGCCACCAAATCAAAACAAATTGTTTCGGACATGTTAGGACACCAACTCATTCATTGAGAGCTGCATGGCACCCATGTTGACCACGCAACCCTAAACCCTTTGGAAAGACACAGACACACAAAGACAGACACAGACAACAAACAATATCAGAAATCTTACAACTTCTCTTTTGTCAAATGTTCATATGGTACTTCAATTGTTCTGAAAGTTATGAAAACTATTGAGACTAAACTTTCATGTAACGTGTTCCGATTGTTAAAAGTGCCCGTTTCACTGTAAAAGTTTAATTTATTGTGTAAGGTTTATTTAATTAATTTAATATATTTATTAACACATCTCTTTAGATGAAAGTCCTTTGAGTTTGAGACTTAAACAGACTCATTCTATTTTGTGTTGAATAATAGATAGGTGGTATAATTTAAACTCACAACTATTTAGTCACAAAAACTCTAATACTATATATTAAGTGACTATTTCATAACAAAAGTTTAAATTATTGTGTGAGCCTAATTTAATTAATTTTATATATTCAATAATATAGATAACATAGCTAGGGAAGTTCTGGGTTTAAGGTTTGACCATATAGATTACAAAAGGCTAAGCATAGTCTGCCAGGAAGTTCACGTAGCTGTTGATACTTGAAATTCTGGGCTATTCAAAGCTACAAAAAGACAGTCCACGGGTTTGACAAAAGTTTACACTTCTTCAGAATTGCAGCGGAAAACTTGGATACGCTAGGACTTAAAAAGAAGGGCAGTTCGTGTGAACCAACGCCGTGTGTTTATGTTCAAGTTCAAGTAAAGATCGTAGATGTGATTCACGATATAAATGAAACAAGAAAGTCTAAAATACCCAGGTCCTTTCACGTGAAGGTATAAATTCAAGCTACATAAAGCTGTTGAAACGAAGAAAAGTGAGTCTGACAGAGAGGTCGTACATATAGTTATTGACACTCCAATCCTGAAAACTTTGACGGAGAGGCTTGTGGAAATTTGGTAAGCATGAGCTAAGCACAGATAATGGATGGATGGCACAAACATACATGGTGGACTTGCCACAGCCCCACGAGCTTCGCAGCTCCATAATAAGGCCACCTATCTGGAAATGGTTGAAACTTTCTTCTGTGTCTGTTTCCTCCATTTTCAGAAAAAAACTTTGTTCATATTTATGTGTTTATCAGAGACGATGGGATGAATTTCGCTTTTCTCATGCAAACCATCTATGGAACTGACGCGTATACGTAGAACTGACACGCCATAATGTTTCCTCTTGACAAAATAAACACTTTGATCCATCATCTCAAAGACCTTGCAGACCAGAAAGTTTGCTGTTCCATGTCACGTGAAAGTTGAAATTTACACCGCCGGACTCGTCCAACCGAAGGGATAACACTTACTCTTACGGTTTTTCTATAACTTTTTATTAAATCTCAGCCATATATTTAGGTTTGATTTAGGAGAATGATGGCAGTTAGTAACTTATTGAAATCAACCTACTGAAATAATTAGTACTTATTCTCAATAAGTACTTATGTGTTTGGAATTGTTATTTTGGTAACTGCTGAAACGTGAAAATAAGTATTTAATAAGTGCGGCTGCGGTTGCTGAAAAGAGATAAAATGACTAAAAAGTATATTAATTTAATAAACTATTAATTATTATATAAATAATTAAAAATATATTATTAGTTATATAAATTTAAACTTATAAATAATAAAATATTAAATTAAAATAAGAAAATATAAATAAAATAAATTTAGTATAAAAATATATTATCAGTCATATAAATTTAAATTATAAGCATTAAAATATAAA